>JZKD02S2054733.1:282284-295802 GCA_000966675.3 Picea glauca | reverse complement strand
TTAGGTCTTCTTACATCCGCCTTATTCTATTTTATTGAAAGGTCTTATTAATATTGACCTTTATTACATCCGAATACATTAATCTAACTATGTGCGGGTTAGGACCTTAACAGTGAAGCACCTTTTGAATAGGTGTATGGTCACCACCAAAGGTCACATGAAGGAAGGGACTTAGAATCCAAAGAAGTCAAAAAATGACTGGTTGTAACTGCCATAGAAGACGAAGAATTTCAATTGACACAAAAGCAAAAGATTCTCAGGATAACTGCCAGAGAAACCAAAGAACCTTGAATAATGGCCAGAGAAGATGAAGAGTTTGTATGATGATTAGATAGACAAATCGATGTGTAAAAAACATGCAGAATAGAGAAAAGACAGAGTGTCTCTTGGAGTGTGATGCATGTGGGTAGGATGAGATGTAGTGCATAATTTGAAGGGAAGATATGTGGTGCAGTGAAGAGGATGCAGAGGAAACACATAGTATAAAAGGCAGAAGAGAAGTTGAACATGAGGTGGTCTTCAACACAGGAGGAAAAAGAGCAGAGCATAGAAGATGAACGATGAAGAAGAAGAACATAGTATATAAGCTAAAGAAGGTAGAGGAGAGAGACATGGAGTTGTAACAGACCATATCAAAGACAGAACAAGTAAGTAAAGTTTTGTAAGATTCATTCAGGGTGGTAGGGTGGTGCTAGGGAGGATTGCAGTCCTCTAAATTCTAGTTGGTGCTAGAAGATATTCTAGGAGTTGGTGCTTCCATCTAGTTGATGCTAGAGCAATATGAGAGTTGGTGCTCTCTGCAAGTTGTAGCTTTCTATCAGAGGTTGTAGCCTCATATTTGATGTGGATCTCAAAGACTGCGATGTACATAAAAGTTGGAGCTTGATTGACATCCTAAGAAGAAGAGGTTTTCACCCTTTATGGGTTTCCTCAGGAAAATCAGTGTCTCTGTGTATTCTGTGTGATTGATCATTGTATATCTATACATGTTAATTTATCAACAACACATTAAATATTAATCTATAAAGAATCAGGAAAAACAAGAAAAGTTTCAAGCTTATATACATAATTGATTCACCCCCCACCTCTCAGTTATATTTCCAACAATGCACTAGTCTGGTGATGATCCCAAGGACAATGTGCCTTAGATGGTGATGATCCAAATGTTGTATGGTGATAATCCCAATGTAGAATCTAGACTCCACTCAGCTGATCAAACAGAAGTGAAAACTGAAGAGAATATTCTCCCTAGAGGAATATTTTTCCTAAAATATAGGAGACTGAATAATGACTAATAAAAATAGGAAAAACCTTAGGAAAAAAAAATCCTAGGTGTGTGTGAAGTAACTCCAACACCCTCTTCACCAAACCCTATCCCTCTATCCAAGATTTTATGGCTAGGCATTTCCCCCTGAGAGGAACATCCGTACAGTTGTTGAGTGCTTAATATTTCAAACAATTCCATATCAAAAAACAAATACATGCTTGTAAATCTATCCGAGCACTCTTGCAGAGAAGGGGATCCATGAGAAAAAAATAATGGAGTTAATCGTTGAAGTGGACTTCTTAAAGAGCCAGGTGAATGGATATAATGTAACACTGGTTTCCATGGAAGGTGAGAGGAAGGAGTTGAAAACCAATTTTGCAAGAAATGACGAGAAGTTGGAAGTTTTGCCTACAAAACTTGATTTTAGAAATCTCTAGAGCTAAATCACTTGAAGAAGAGTTGTTGTCAACAAAGTATTCTCTAGAAGAAATGAAAGAATCTACTTCCAATGGTGGACAACAAATAGCTAAACCGCATAGCGAGATTTTAGTTGTTGCAAAGGAAAAAGAAGGTCAAATCATTGATATACATAATCAACTTATATCTATGGAAGAGGAGAAAATAAGCCAGTTAAATGGTTTATAAGATCAACTTTCACCACTCGCTGCTGCAAAAATGTTCCTTGACGAGGAAAACAACTCTTTACAAACTGAATTAAATAGAAAAACATTGGTTTCAGAAGAAGAAAAGGAAAGCCTTAAGAGAAAATTAAGGGAGTTGGAAACAACCTTGTATTCTTTGAACAAGGATCTTGAGTCTTCCAGGGCCATAACATAGAAAAAAGAGGGCACAATAGTTGATTTCCTATATCAGCGTTCGAACATTCAGGGGGTAAATATGTGCCTAGAGGAGAGACAACATTTTATTCACAAATTTGAACAAATTCACAATGGCTTCAGAAGAAAATGCTCATCTTTAGGGGGAAATAAAGGAATTGGACTCTACTATGTATTTTCTCAACAAGGATCTTGAATCCAAAGATGTTTGGCTCCATAATTTGAAAGAGAATAAACCTTTGTAGGTGAAGTCACTTGTGCTAGAAAATGGAAAATCAAATGTTGTACATGAAAATCCAAAACCAGATGGTGGATTTGAAAAATAAACATTAAATACAGTGGCTAAAAAGAAAACACCACCAAAGTCGGTGCCTGAAAAACAAACACCAAAGCAGGTACCTGAAAATCCAAAAAAAACATCGCTATCTAGATGGGCTCTACATAGACATTGAACATTCGTCATTATTTGTTTTCATAGTTGATGTTTTTATGATTAGGATCAACAATGAAGTATAGATTTTACAATATAGTATAGAGGTTGTACATTGTGTCATGGTACATGTAGTGTTATGGAGAGCCATTGTGCTTCAACCTTTTTTATAACATTATATATTACTTGCTTCAATCGTGAAAATATCATATGTACGTTTCTAGATGTCATTGAGAAAAAATGTGTTAAAACTTCTAACTGATTATCTCTCTAGATTCCAATTGTTAGATGAATGATCTTTCTGATATGTTCCTTGTTGTGTATACTATTGGAACACTATATATAACATGATATTTTTGGGGCCATAAGCAATATGTAAACATTTAATATATCCACCTATTTATAAATTATGGAAAATAGTTAATTTCATATAGACTTTGGATGATTTAATTCAAATCATTATAGAGCGCATGAAGTGTAAAGCATGGAAATTTAGATCAAATATCTTACACACCATTTAAATATGTCGAAGGGGTTCTTTTAAGGGGAATTTACTCGAGGATCTTCCCCCATCTTTCCATATCCACTTGAATCCCGACACGTGTGTTGTAATGTTTGATTTGTATTCTATCCTTAATATACTACCATGTGTCAAAATTATGGACAAAAAATGCATATGGAAATTCTGTCATCACCCTGCATCCCCTCTTCACCAAACCCTATCCCTCTATCCATTATTTTCTTGTTGATTTTTCCCCCTAAGAGGACCATCCTTGTAGTTGTCGAGTGCTTAATATTTCAAACAATTCCATTTAGAAAACAAATACACGCCTGGAGATCTATCCGGTCGGGAAGAATCAAAATGATCCAATTGAGAAGAGTTCATGTTGTGGTTGAGCGCTAGGATGCTCATTGTTGCCCCTCTCCATTTTTCCAAGATGTGTGGGTGGAAAATTCTATCTCCCATGGTATATTTGAATCCATATGCTCACATGAATCTTGGTACGGGTCCTCAAGTTGGTCCACTACATAGTAATATGATTGATTGATTTGTGTGTGCACTACATAGTAATATGATTGACTGATTTATGTGTGTGGTTTTATGGTATTATAAGGAACAATGCATATGTGGTAAACTTCTCTCACAGTTTTTATTTGAATCCAAATAAATTTTGGATTCCATAACATAGAAACACCATATCTTTTGCTCCTTGACTGTGATGCATATAGACTTCAGAGGTGGAATTCACATGAGAGGACAATAGTGAAAAAAACCACCAAATAAATACACATGGAACCACTTCTGGATCTGCATTTTTTCAAATGAATTCCTTGCATCAAACAAACAAATATCTCTCAAGGAGAAGATCTACAAATACTAGGTGAACTAGGAAAAATTTTAAATTCCATTCCTGCAAAACAGTAAATTGTAATGGAAAGAAAAGGTATTTTCTACCTTACCAAACATGTTGTTTGTTACAAGTGTTTTTGGTATGTTTCTAGCAAATTCACGTGACTTAAACTTGGGAACAACTTGGAAAGACCAGAGATAAAGAGTATGACTCGGGAAAAAATTCAAATCAAGCCCGGTAACTAAAAAAAATTTAGACATACTTAAATTTCACAAAAACATTTAGGGCTTGTTTTTGTTGTACTTGTCAAATCTTCAGAAACTTGCTAAGTTATGCAGAATTTGGCTGCAATTTAACTCTAAGTAAACTCTGCTCATTTCAGTCAAACGCCAAGTCATTTTGGTGAGTATTTATAACACACATTCACTCTTTCAACAATGTTTTTGGGTGCATTTTTCAATGGTTTCCTAAAATTTGCAAATCTTCAATAAAAGGAAGATACGTTTATGGGATTCCATCTTTCATGTTTATTTCGAGTATTGTAGAAAATCTCTTTTCTAAAGTTTCATTTTTTTGTTGGTTTTTAGAAAGATAAATCATTGCAAGTACATGCATGTGTTACCACATTTGTATATTTATGTTTTATGTATTATGATGGATCATAAGAGCATTGAGGAATAACTTTGTGTTAACACAACTTGACTCATGTATTTGAATCAAGTAGAATTCAAGGATATTAGTAATGATATTTAGGCAATTAATTAGGATGCTATTTTGGAAGTTCATACAATTGAATCATTAACTTCATCGTGGGTCATATTTGGCCCTATCTCATCATGTTTTCATAACCAACTTTTATGTGTTTCCATTATGTTTTGAAATTAATTTTTATTTATCACATAAGCATTATCCAACAGGAACCAATAACATGTTTTGTTAGTTTTTACTCACACAAAAGTTAAACATGAATATATATAAGATTGTAAGATTAAGAGAGACCACACAGATTCAATATTGAGTGTTTCCATGTCTCATTATATAGTCAGAGAGAATATTTATGTAACTCTCGAATATATAATCTTTTACTCATTATATTTATTAACTAAAGATATTACTTTATTATAAATTCTCTAACTAAACTTTTATTAAATGTCCAAGTTTACCTAAGTCCTAATTATAACCCTTATATCTAACATGCTTCCTTTTTACTCTATTTGCACCTTTTCTCTATATTCATACTTTTAGAAAAAGGGAACCATCAAGTATTCTCCCTTTTCCAGTTACATATGTCCTCATCCACTCGTCAAACCGATATGTCCCTTATTCAACCCTTCTCCTACAATAACTTTTTGCTAGTGCCACCCATTGCATCTATAGGTTTTGAATATGTATTGTTCTCCAAAGCCATACTAGGAGAAAGAGATTATCGATGAACAAAATTCTAATCTTAAATATAAATTTGGGTACTAATCTTATCATATGCATTGCCAATTTGGATATCGTCCCAGAATCCTAATAAAATTGCAATGCAGAGAATTTCGTTGAACATATCTGACCCTGATTATTTGGTGAGGTACAAACAATTTTCACTTGGGGGAAGCAACCAAGAGCTATTGACTATTTAATGATTGAAAATGTTGTTGAAATAAATTAACCCTAAAGTTGCTATACCAAACATTGGCCAATACACACCATTTGGTATGGATTCGTAAAATGAACTACCTATGTCTCTTGGATTCCTAATAAAGTAAGCCATTTCTCCTACATATGTAATGATCAAAGAAGGATAAACTATCATATAGAAAGGAATTTGCAAGAAAAAAACATCCTTTTTTTGCACATAGTGATGGGAAATGTTGGTTACTTTGTGTATATATATTAATTTTCGCACTAGAACCTTTTTTCCTTTTGGGGATCTTGCAAAGCTTGTGAAATTAGTTCAAATACAGTATATTACATTTTCTTATGACCGATTCAATTCAAAGCATACTAATTTTGCCATTCATTGGGAGCGCTTTTGTTGGCCATTCTTGCAATATGTTAGTCATATTTTCATGTGCTCGAAGAAAGGAAAGCAAGAAGATCATATGAAAGTACATGTTGACACACTACTGTCTTGAGCTATTGAATAAGCGAAAAATATTCATTGAGTGCATACCATGTCCTCGTCAAACCTTATTATAAAAACGTTCGTTGTGTCATTTCTGTGATAAGGTTTCCAAGGCTTCTTCTAATTTGAATTTGGTTGAGTTTCTTGTGCCATATGGTGTAGAAGACATAAATTGTTGCCCAAACATTTTAGTGCCTCAGAAATTTGGAGACCACTCTTTCCCACAGAATTATTAAGAAGTAGCTTCTTCATTGTTTGTACATATTAAGCACTTAGAATATGGAAGCACCGATTTCATACAGACAGTTGGAAAAGTAAGTTGGATTACATGATAGAGAGGCTTTTTTCAGCCAAGACACTTAAACACCATTTACTTTTTTTCCTCAGTATCAAATTGATCCTCCAATCAAAGCAGATCCAAGTTATGAATATCTTCACTTATAATCCATTGAGGCTTTTTCCCAACCTTAAATATGACACTACACCTTGCTCTAGAGAAACAAGGCCTATGACGCATAATTTCTAATGTGTTCTTTTCTAATTATAAGGAATTATACAATGATAGAATTCATGCCTTCAATTAATACAATTAATTATTGTAATATATTCATTTTCTCTTAAATAAGTTTTAAATATTTTGATTTGACTCAGAATAAATCTTTTATAGAATCTTGATTTTTTCTTATGGTATATAAATGGATTGGATTAATTTTTATTATATCAATATGTTGCATATTGAATTTCAATAGTTTCCCTCAATTTTTTATTTTTTTTCTTCATGTTGAGTTTTTTCCTAAAAAAAGAGAGTTTAAAACTATTTAATTTAAAGAATATTGTGACAATGAGGTTTAATTAGGCTATAAAAAATATATAGCCTAATTTTTATTATATCAATATGTTGCATATTGAACGTAAATAGTTTCCCTCAAATTTACATTTTTTTTTTCGCTTCATGTTGAGTTTTTTATTACAAAAAGGAGAGTTTAAAACTATTTTATTTAAAGCATCTTGTGACAATGAGGCTTAATTAGGCTATAAAAGTATATACTTTAGTGTAGGTCTGGTATGGAAATGAGAAAATTCTCTTACTTGTTGTGATGTAACAAGATATAAATTTGACATATATCATCATTTCAATTGTGATATAGATAATTTGATGGGGATATAAATTAGGATCCAATGCAAAAGTTGAGGCAATGGAAAATGGTGATATACTCTTTCCATAGACACAAGAGCCATCACCAAGTTATCATTTTCGCAAACACAAATTAGGGGGTTTTATCAAACAAGCATGAAACTCCAGAATCCCTGGTTTCACTTTTTTTAGGCCATGGCCACCTTCACAATTTAGAAAAATTTGTTATACACAAACGTTAAAGTCTTGGAATTCAAAGAGAATCAATACAAGTGAAAGGGCTTAGAGAAAGTGAAAAGGATTTTCCCATCAAACTGGAAAAAAATTCAACCTCTTATCAAACCCAATAGTTAATAGCAGTTGCCCATTTCATTGAAACTCCACATAATAAGCACGTTGAATAGGAAACAACTTTAACTTTTGCTTGCTTCTAACAACAAGATCATCACTGCTCCTTAATATATGATACTCATTGCTCCTTAATATATGATACTTGGATCTAGCAAAACCCTTACTAGCCCTAGACTAATTTTCTAGCATCAAATCTAAATCAAACTTGAACCCAAAGTTGTTTTTCCTATCCATGTTTTCTCACTCCTTAATTTAGTATGATGTGACATTAACCTATTGACATAATAAGTGCTTAAAGTCAAATCCTCTAATTCATACTACTTCTTAATTTACTCAAACCATTTACTATGGTGATATTTACATTTGTCTTGATGTCTTCTTCTTCAAACCAATCTTGTTTTTTTTCAAATCCTTTTTCACTTTGCAACTTCAAATTTTCTTCTTCATATCCATTTGAAAGATCATTTCAATACATTATTTATGAACCCTATTCAATAGATCCTCTATTAGTTATCCATGAATATTCCAACACATTTTCTTATCTTCAAACAACATATAGTCTTATTAGCTTTGGTGTTTTCTTTCCCAGGGTTGGGTGTATGTACACTACTTTGAAAATGGAGTTGTTTGCCCAATGTATCATGTTGGTTCAAGGCACGATTTGACAACCTAAATAATATAGAGAAGAATATCTGCTCTCCCCTCCTTCCGTTCTGTATGTCGTAGCTTTTGAGAACAATGCCATTATTTTCATAAAATATTACATTTTTGAAATCACATCAGATCTTTCTTGGTCGTTTCGTTTGACCTTAGAATTCATCCAGTTTGTCCCCAATTCCTTGTCTCTCCGTACAAGAATCAGAAGATGATGAAGCTGCTTTGGAAATGCCGAAATATATTCATCACCCCCGGCCTCCTCTCCCTGCACTGTATTTCGATAGAAATATCTCCTGCATGGCCATATCATAACTACACATTTAGATTTTAAGCCCTATTTAATACATCGAGTGAATCAAATGATTGGGGAATGGGGAACCTGCAATCTGTGGATAAATATTGAGGAAAATTCAAATATCTACAGCTACAGTGTCATCGAAACTGGCATGCACAATTTTTAGCTAAAACTAAACTTTTGGAAAACTATATCAGAACTAAAAGACAAATTAAAAGTGCGAAAGGTAAATTAAAGATATCGAAAAAGGTACGCAGCACAAGATTTCAGAGGAAGGTACATTGCACTGCGTTGTGTTTCATAAGATCGATACTGTTTGAAGCGGGTGATTGTACCAGCGGGTGAGGCGGAGATATGCTTAAAGGACTGCACATCCGATGGATTGGATAGCTAGCTGTAGCAGAATTGTCATGGATGACGAAATCACAGTCATGCAGCTGTAGTACTTGGTAATCATGAATTGGCTATGATTACCAAATCTTTGCCAATATGATTGATTAGCTTTTAGACCATGGTTGATTAGCTGGTTGACTGACTCTTCACAAGTTCATATCATTTCTAAAAAAACCGCCTCCAGATTTTAGTGTTACCCTGGTTCACATCATTTTGAATGTTACAAAAAAGAAGTACGTTCTAAACGATGTGAAGAGTCTACCTAGCTTCACTCTATTTGAGATGAATATTATTGTCGAACAATAATCAGCCTCCTGTTGCTGCTGTTGTATCTAGAGTTGAATTATTTTGGTGTATATGTTGGGATATATTCAATGGTATATATATAATTTGCCACAGCAAGCTGGTTATTGTCAATGCTATGGAGCAAGCTGGTTATTGTTCGCTGAATATTATCAATCTATAGGAAATGTTTCCTTCATAATTTTTGGGGAATTTGTGTAAATTATTTCTCAGTTTAATTCTGCCACCTTCAAACCAACCAAGTTTAAATTTAAAGGATACTTATATGTTTATAAGTAATTGATAATCTATTGTGCTTGAGTAAGATTTAAAATTGTTTTTTATTGGTTAGGAGTCCATCTAAGAAAATTTGTCTAATTATTCTATGAAATGTTTTTGTTGCTCGAGTGAGATATAAATTTGCATCAAATTACTATTTTTTGTTGTTTAAAATCCATTTCTAATTATAAAAATGGATTATACATAAATAATAAATTAAATCTGCAGATCTAACAATTTATCGTCCTATTTCAGTCAAATGTTCCCAAAAAATATCGCTAGAAAAGAGTCTTTTCGTAGAACGTTTAAACTACGACCTAAGAAAAGACATTGTCTAACTATACAACTAAATGATTTTTTTAGCTAGAGTCGGATATAAATTTGCACCAAAACATTATTTTTTGTTGTTTAAAATCCATTTCTAAATGTAGAATTGAATTCAACATGCTAAAAAACCCTTGAATCACTAGGATTATAAAAAAATAATAACTTAATAATAAATTAACAACCCAAAACTCAAAATTCACATGAAATAGAAACTCATAATACCTGTCTCAAAAAATAATTATGGCGAAAGGCGTATACCTATTGATCATGGACACATTTAATAGGTGTTTAGTGTTTAATCAGTTTTGTATGGACAAGATTAAATATTGATGGAATATTCTTAGTAGTCACAATAAATCAACGTTGTGATTTTAACCACTAACTTCCTCACTATTATAAAGACATCAGTTTACATGTTTATCTTTTTACTTTTACTTAATCATATTTAAAATTTACATTTTTTTACTTTCACTTAATCTTTTTGGCGTTCACCAGCCACGAATTTGTGGCTGTGCTAATTGATATTCACATTTATAATATATAAAACTAGTTTTACTTATTTATGAGTGTACATTTAAAGTTTTATTTGTAATTTTAAAAACATTATTTTAATAAACTTGGAAATCAAAGGCCTGTGTAAAACTAGAAAAAGCAGATAAAAACAATAACCATGAAAGGCAAAGAACGATTATGACATCAACAAGAAATGAAAATGTAATCATTAAAACCATTTTTGCAATAATGGACACAAGAGTTGAGCACAAAACTTACATGTTAAAGTACTTAAATGAATTTGAAAGTATAACAGCCTATATCTATGGATCTAAAAAAATATGGGCTTCAATAAATTTGCAATATTCAACATAATTATAATCAAAATCAAAACGAAATCTTACACGCACATCTTCATGCCAGCATGTATTTACTACGTGGTGAGAAGTTATTATAAGTTAATTGAATCCATTGTAAAGCATCCTAGAGTTAAAAAAAAAATAAAAAAAAATATGATGTTCAAATTGCAATGTTATGAACATATTCTTTTAGCATGAGAAATTTTGAAACATACAAGTACTTTTATGGGCAATATTATGATAGTAAGCAAAGTACCAATATACATCTATTAACAATTTAGAAAGACTCTGTTTGATTAAATTTGTAATGTTATAAACATAATTATAATTAGCTGTTCAAGTTTTTATTGAATTGAAAAGTTTTATATTAATAAAAAAATTAATTTATATTTAATCATTACTTAAACGTTTACTTACTTAAACATTGAATCTAATTATTACTTAAACATTGTTATAAGTGGATTGAAACATAAACCTAAAACATTTTAAAATTCAATTTTTTTTTTATAATGCTATCATCATAACCATAATAACACTTGAGATTCAAAACCTTATAAAAACTTAATAGAGAGCCTTCCAAAAGTTTGCTAAAAAATCAGACAATAATCATATATAAAATCCACGATAACTACAATCCCTGCATCAAACAAGGAAACTCCCATTAGGACGAAACTTATTTTGCAATGATCGTTCACATACAAGCATGGACATAATCTGCCATACAAAATAAAGAGAATGTTAATAATCTGCCATATAAAATAAAGAAAATAAAGAAGTTGTTAAGGAACATTTTTTTTCATAATGTGTAAGAAGAAAATTTTAAGGGTTTAATCTTTTATATCATTAAATACAAAAATACATAATTTTCTAATTTTCTCTAACTAAATAAAGTTGAAGCAAGCAATATGTAACATACCTAAAGTATATAAATTTTGTTTACTTATCTTTTGAGTAAGGATGTTCATTATTTTTGCTATTTTGCATGAATATTATTTTTAAGTATATTATTTTTAAATAAATGGTTATTGACAACTTCACAAGTTCCTACATGTAAGTAATACTACTGTATAATGTTCATTATTTTTGTTATCTTTTATGAATATTATTTTTAAATTGATGATTATTGACAATTTAGTATCACAAGTTTCTGCATGTAACTAATATTATTATATGTATGATTTTGAGGGTATGACTTCTCATCTATAACAAATGAAGTTCATAGTTTAAGTTGGAGTTTGATTTTCTATCCACTTTTGATTGATTATTGTGTGTAACTGCATCACCCTATTTAAAGATTTATGATTTCACATTTAAATATTTTTTTGTTATTAATTATACATTATTTTTTGTTATGATTTCACTCAATGAATTATACATTTTCTTTCTAATGGGATGTAGAAAGCATCTACTTTTTACTTTCAACTATTTTCTATATATAATATTTTAATTAAGATTGACATTGAAATATTTTATTTATGGGTAACATTGAAATAATTTTTTTGTTATTAATATTTTTTAAATGCCACATGTCAACTCCATGTTGAGCATGGAAGTAATTGTACATCTCCCTCAAAGAGCCTATGTGCACAATAAGAAATGTTTTACTTTCAATATGTGTGTGTGTGTGTGTGTGTACTTTTTCCCTCAATACAATCCCTCTCCATCTCGAGACATAATCACGTGCACAAGTTCCTTCTCCCATGATTGTAAAATTTATTTTCAATCTATTTCCAATATGAGCAATTCACTATATTTAGAAAACCCTCTAGTAAAGTAACCTTATATAGTGTTTGATAATATATAGAATCATTACATAAAAGTAGAGAAGAGAGAGAAACCAAACCTCAAAGAGAGTTAGAGTTAATGCTTAATAAAAAATATAGATTCTTTCAAGACAAGATTTAAAAACAGTTACACAATACCATATTAAGGTTGGAGACTAAGTAAAATGGAGATTATATTACAATCAACTTGGGGAAGTGTGTCAATCAAGCAAACAAGCCAAAGGAGAGGAAATTCGTATAGGTAGTTACAACAGTTTTAGACAGTCAATGTTTTTGCATGAACAACAAGCAGAGAGAAAAAAAGAAGAGCTAGGAGTTGGAGAAACCATGCAGGTGATCCACATTATATTCAACACGAAATGAGAGAGAAGATATAATAAATCAATGTACAGAGATATCTCAGATATTCAATGATATAACATAAAAGTATCAAATATGTGAACATAAACACAGAGATACAGTAATAGACAGTTTTCTATTTATGAGCGAAAAATGTGCAAAGACTGTAAAAATACAGAGTGAAAGACTCGCTAGAATGGTGGCAGCTTATCTCTGAGAAGAGATGTGTCCACTACTTGCATTCGCAAGAAGATCATTTTACAATGATTCTCCAAAGGCCTTTCTATCATAAAGAAAATCCAAAACCCTAACCCCGGAATATGAAAAGCCAACGGTTTTGTGGACCTCATTTTGGGTAGTTTGGTGTATCAACTTCATGGGGGCATAAATTTGGCATACGATCTCTGTTTGGGGTGCATGATACCTCGTTGGAAAGGTATAGTCAAGGAGATTCATTTTGGGGGATCAATTAAAGCCTTTGGCTATCTTTGAGAAGTTCGATCCCAAAAAACCTTCATTTAGGCCCTCAAAATGGCCCCGAAAGTTAAAAACTGCTAAAAATTAAATAGTAAATTACCAAAATTACCAGAAAATGTTTCCTATGGGGTGTGGCATGAAATCAAGCCCCTGAATATACTACCCAAGACTCTAAAATATTATCTATAGAAAGAATCAAAGCATCTTGTAACACATCACCTATTACATTTGCTTCCTGATTTCTCTCATGGTGTCCATCTCTTTGTTTCTTTGGAGCTCTGCAGTCTTTCTTCAGATGTCCTTTCTTCCCACAATTCCAGCACTCTATCTTTCCAAGTCTGGATTTGGATCTG
>JZKD02S2054733.1:248199-277588 GCA_000966675.3 Picea glauca | reverse complement strand
GTAACCAAAACTGTTGTTTCTTTGCATTATATTCCATCCAAAGATCAGATTGTTGATATCTTCACTAAACCGCTTGCAAAAGCTTAGTTTGAGTATCTATGCCAGAAGTTGGGCATGACCCTGTTATCAAGTTAAAATAATTTATATGATCAAGGGGAGAGTGCTCCTAGTATATCTGATCAAGGGGAGCACAGAATCACTCTCAATTTTCTTTTACATTTATGTCAAAGGGGGAGAAAAATGTGTTGTCTGTATGCTACAGTTAGAGTTCTAAGCAGAATAGTGTAGCCTTTTAGGGTTTCCATCAATGCCAAAGGGAGAGATTGTTGGCATGCTTACAGAAAGAATGTGCTTGTCATTGATGGAAATCAACATCGAACCAAACCTCGAGAGCGTAAAATATGAGAAATATCAGAAGAGATAGCAGTTTCCAGAAGTGCGGACGAGGTCCAAGAGATGGACTCCCAGGAGGAGCAAAGGTCGAGACTCGTGAAAAAGTAGAAAAACTTCTAAGTCGAAGAGATCAAAAGCTCAGAAGGAAGAGTGACAATGGTCATTGGATCATCGATCTAGAGGAACAACAACCGTCAGATTGAATTAATGGAAGGATAGGATAAGAGGGGCAAAACGATTGAGAATTCGATCATCTGAATTTCCGTCAGCCATCAGATTGATTTAAGTGGAAGGACAAGATAAGCAAGATTCGTTGATATAAGATATTGATCAATGAACAACATTTGTTTCGGGTCTAAAGATGTGAGGAGATTTCGTTCCAGAGAAATCACTTCGAGAGTTTCAGTTTGAGATATGAAATCCCCAAAGTACGGAGAGTCGGATATCCAGAGTAAATGTCAGTTGTCATATCATTTTAAAGTGGAAGGATAGGATAAGCTAGAAAAGAAGCATCCCAGAAAGATAAAGTTGTCAATCTAAGAACATGATTGACGAACAACATTTAGTTTCGATCTAAAAGTTGCGAGGAGGTTACTGTTCGAGGACTCTCACTTCAGAAGAATTGGCGACTTGAAAAGTTGAAATACCCGAAGTCCTGAAGGCCGAAGTCTCGAAGTGAATGAGGATCCACGTCACCAAGGACACGTGGCACAATCATACAATGAGAAGTTTCAAGTTGATTCAACATTTCAGGTACGTGCAAATCACTAACCTGAGTGACACGTGGCAACTATTAGGCTCATGACACATCATCAAGTGACATAAGTAAGTGACATCACTCCAAGAGTTTTACTTCAAAATCTTTACCAGTAGCACTTGCCCAAATTTTCGAAGTCTCGAAGTGGTTTGGGGCTATCCATCGTTGAGGAGGATAGGTGGCACGAGATCCACAACTTTAGAAGTTTTTGGATGGGGAGAATGTGAAAATCGTCGAAGACAAATCTTGATCGTTGATCCTCAAGGGGAGTATGTGTCAGCTAATTTGAGATTTCGAAGAAATCTCACTTCAAGGATTTCTAGTTGAGACTCGAGAATTCTGAAGTCCGGAGACACGAAAGGATCATGATTGTTGATACGAAAGGGACACGCATTAGTGGATTGTCAGATCCGGGAAAAAGAAAAGGAAGGTTAAAAGGTTGGAAAGTTGATATTTTTGAACCCTGAATACCTAAAGGCATCGTGACCATTGATCCGAAAGGGACATGCGTCAGTGGATTGTCAGCTCTGGGAAAAATCAAAGGAAGGTTGAAAGTTTGGAAAGTTGATATTTTTGAACCTCGAATACTTGAAGGGATTGTGACCGTTGATCCGAGAATACCACACATAATTAGATTGTGGAGTCTAGGTAAAATGCTCCGGGAGAAAGCGGAGTTTGAGAATCGAGACTCCTGAAGCTCGAAAGGCGAAATCAATCTCGTCCATTGGTTTGGAGGGCCACATGTCACTTGGTCATTGAGACTAAGGATTGCACGTGGACGGAGGTACGAAGGTAGGAAAATACAATATATCAAAGTCGTTGATCGAGGGAATCTGTCAGAGACCGCAAGATTGACGATCACGCCTGATTGTGGGATCATATGTTGCTCGGAAGTTAATTTTTTAAGGGCAGACTGCAATTGAAACCATGGTATTAGAGAATGGGTATGTGGCAGCTGAAGGTAGATTGTGGGGATAAAAGTTGTTAATCCCAAACCACTGTTGGACGCACCCACAATCGTTCTCTTACAGAAGGACGTAGCCCGAGGTAACATATGAGAGGGGGCTAACGGGAAGAGAGCTCACACTTGCAATCACATGGTCATGTGAAGTCAATCGCCCAAGGTTATATATGAAAATAGGGAGCTAGTGCTCATTAGACCAAGAACGTGAAGTGCCTTTTAAATAGGTGTATGGTCACCACCAAAGGTCACGTGAAGGAAGGGACTTAGAAGCCAAAGAAGTCAAAAAATGACTGGTTGTAACTGCCAGAGAAGACGAAGAATTTCAACTGACAGAGAAGCAAAAGATTCTTAGGATAACTGCCAGAGAAGCCAAAGAACCTTGAATAATGGCCAGAGAAGATGAAGAGTTTGTATGATGATCAGACAGACAAATCGATGTGTAAAAGACATGGAGAATAGAGAAGAGATAGAGTGTCTCTTGGAGTGTGATGCATGTTTGTAGGATGAGACGTAGTGCATAATCTGAAGGGAAGATCTGTGGTGCAGTGAAGAGGATGCAGAGGCAACACATAGTATAAAAGGCAGAAGAGAAGTTGAACATGAGGTGGTCTTGAATGTAGGAGGAAAAAGAGAAGAGCATAGAAGCTAAATGATGAAGAAAAAGAATAGAGTATATAAGATGAAGAAGGCAGAGGAGAGAGACATGGAGCTGTAACAGACCATATCAGAGACAGAGAAAGTAAGTAAATTTTTGTAAGATTCATTCAAGGTGGTAGGGTGGTGCTAGGGAGGATTGTAGTCCTCTAAGTTATAGTTGGTGCTAGAGCAATCTGAGAGTTGGTGCTCTCTATAAGTTGTAGATTGCTATCAGAGGTTGTAGCCTCATATTTGAGTTGGATCTCAAAGACTGTGATGTACATGAAAGTTGTAGCTTGATTGACATCCTAAGAAGAAGAGGTTTTCACCCTTTATGGGTTTCCTCAGGAAAATCAATGTCTCTGTGTATTCTGTGTGATTGATCATTGTATATCTATACATGTTAAGTTATTAGTAGCACATTAAATAATAATATATAAATAATCAGGAAAAACAAGAAAAGTTTCAAGCTTATATACATAACTGATTGACCCCCCCCCCCTCTTAGTTATATTGCCAACAATGCACTAGTCTGGTGATGATCCCAAGGACAATGCAGATTAGATGGTGATGATCCCAATGTTGTTTGGTGATAATCCCAATGTATAATCTAGACTCCACTCAATTGATCAAATAGAAGTGAAAACTAAAGAGAATATTCTCCCTAGAGGAATATTTTTCCTAAAATATAGGAGACTGAATAATGACTAATAAACATAGGAAAAACCTTAGAAAAAAAAAATCCTAGGTGTGTGTGAAGTAAATCCAACACCTCTTCACCAAACCCTATCCCTCTATCCAAGATTTTATGGCTTAGCATTTCCCCCTGAGAGGAACATCGTTGCAGTTGTTGAGTGCTTAATATTTCAAACAATCCCATATCAAAAACCAAGTACATTCCTGTAAATATATCTGAGCACTCTTGCAGAGAAGGGGATCCACGAGAAAAAAATAATGGAGTTAATCGTTGAAATGGACTTCTTAAAGAGCCAGGTGAATGGATATAATGTAACACTGGTTTCCATGGAAGGTGAGAGGAAGGAGTTGAAAACAAATTTTGCAATAAATGAAGAGAAGTTGGAAGTTTTGCCTACAAAACTTGATGTTAGAAATCTCTAGAGATAAATCACTTGAAGAAGAGTTCTTGTCAACAACGTATTCTCTGGAAGAAATGAAATAATCTTCTTCCAAGGGTGAACAACAAATAGCTAAACCGCATAGCGAGATTTTAGTTGTTGCAAAGGAAAAAGAGGGTCAAATCATTGATATACATAATCGAATTCTATCTATGGAAGAGGAGAAAAGAAGCCAAATAAATGGTTTATAAGATCAACTTTCACCACTCGCTGTTGAAAAAATGTTCCTTGACGAGGAAAACAACTCTTTACAAACTGAATTGAATAGAAGAACATTGGTTTCAGAAGAAGAAAAGGAAATCCTTAAGGGAAAATTAAGGGAGTTGGAAACAACCTTGTATTCTTTTAACAAGGATCTTGAGTCTTCTAGGGCCATAACATAGAAAAAAGAGGGCACAATAGTTGATTTCCTATATCAACGTTCGAACATTCAGGGGGCAAATATGTGCCTGGAGGAGAGACAACGTTTTATTCGTAAATTTGAACAAATTCACAATGGTTTCAGAAGAAAAATCTCATCTTTAGGGAAAAATAAAGGAATTGGAGTATGCTCTATATTTTCTCAACAAGGATCTTGAATCCAAAGATGTTTGGCTCCATAATTTGAAAGAAAATAAACCTTTGTAGGTGAAGTCACTTGTGCTAGAAAATGGAAAATCAAATGTTGTACATGAAAATCCAAAACCAAATGGTGGCTTTGAAAAATAAACACTAAATCCAGTGGCTGGAAAGAAAACACCACCAAAGTCGATGCCTGAAAAAAAAACACCAAACCAGATACCTAAAAATCCAAAAAAAACATCGCTATGTAGATGGGCTCTACATAGACATTGAACATTCTTCATTATTTGTTTTCATAGTTGATGTTTTTATGATTAGGATCAACAATGAAGTATAGATTTTACAATATAGTATAGAGGTTGTACATTGTGTCATGGTACTTGTAGTGTTATGGAGAGCCATTGTGCTTCAACCTTTTTTATAACATTATATATTACTTGCTTCAATCGTGAAAATATCATATGTACGTTTCTACATGTGATTGAGAAAAAAATGTGTTAAAACTTTTAACTGATTAAATCTCTAGATTCCAATTGTTAGATGAATGAAAATTCTGATATGTTCCTTGTTGTGTCTAGTATTGGAACACTATATATAACATGATATTTTTGGGGCCATAAGAAATATGTAAACATTTAATATATCCACCTATTTATAAATTATGGAAAATAGTTAATTTCATATAGAATTTGGATGATTTAATTCAAATCATTATAGAGCACATGTAGTGTAAAGCATGGAAATTTAGAACAAATATCTTACACACCATTTAAATACGAGGAAGGGGTTCTTTTAAGGGGAATTTGATCGGGGATCTTTCGCCATCTTTCCATATCCACTTGAATCCTGACACGTGTGTTGTAATGCTTGATTTGTATTCTATCCTTAATATACTACCATGTGTCAGAATTATGGACAAAAAATGCATCTGCAGATTCTATCATCGCCCTGCATCCCCTCTTCACCAAACCCTATCCCTCTATCCATTCTTTTCTTGTTGATTTCCCCCCCCTGAGAGGACCATCCTTGTAGTTGTCAAGTGCTTAATATTTCAAACAATTCCATATCGGAAAACAAATACACGCCTAGAGATCTATCCGGTTGAGAAGAGTTCATGTCGTGGTTGAGCACTAGGATGCTCATTGTTGCCCCTCTCCATTTTTCCAAGATGTGTGGGTGGAAAATTATATCTCCCATGGTATATTTGAATCCATATGCTCACACGAATCTTGGTACGGGTCCTCAGGTTGGTCCACTACATATTAATATGATTGATTGATTTATGTGTGCACTACATAGTAATATGATTGACTGATTTATGTGTGTGGTTTTATGGTATTAGAAAGAACAATGCATATGTGGTAACCTCCTCTCACAGTTTTTATTTGAATCCAAATAAATTTTGGATTCCATAACATAGAAAGACCATATCTTTTGATCCTTGACTATGATGCATATAGACTTCAGAGGTGGAATTCACATGAGAGGACAATAGTGAAAAAAACCACCAAAGAAATACACATGGAACCACTTCTGGATCTGCATTTTTTCAAATGAATTCCTCGCATCAAACAGACAAATATCTCTCAAGGAGAAGATCTACAAATACTAGGTGAACCAGGAAAAATTATAAATTCGATTCCTGCAAAACAGTAAATTGTAATGGAAAGAAAAGGTCTTTTCTACCTTACGAAATATGTTGTTTGTTACAAGTGTTTTTGGTATGTTTCTAGCAAATTCACGTGACTCAAACTTGGGAACAACTTGGAAAGACAAGAGAGAAAGAGTATGACTCAATCTATGGAAAAAATTCACATCAAGCCCAGTAACTAAAAAAATTTCAGACATACTTAAATTTCACAAAAACATTTAGGGCTTGTTTTTGTTGTACTTGTCAAATCTTTAGAAACTTGCTAAGTTATGCAGAATTTGGCTGCAATTTAACTCTAAGTAAACTCTGCTCATTTCAACCAAACGCCAAGTCGTTTTGGTGAGTATTTATAACACACATTCACTCTTTCAACAATGTTTTTGGGTGCATTTTTCAATGGTTGCCTAAAATTTGTAAATGTTCAATAATAGGAAGACACATTTATGGGATTCCATCTTTCATGTTTATTTTGAGTATTGTAGCAAATCTCTTTTCTAAAGTTTCATTTTTTTGTTGTTTTTTAGAAAGATAAATCGTTGCAAGTACATGCATGTGTTACCACATTTGTATATTTATGTTTTATGTATTGTGATGGATCATAAGAGAATTGAGGAATAACTTTGTGTTAACACAACTTGACTCATGTATTTGAATCAACTAGAATTCAAGGATATTAGTAATGATATTTAGGCAATTAATTAGGATGTTATTTTGGAAGTTCATACAATTGAATCATTAAACTTCATTGTGGGTCATATTTGGCCCTGTCTCATCATGTTTTCATAACCAACTTTTATGTGTTTCCATTTTGTTTTGAAATCGATTTTTATTTATCACATAAGCACCATCCAGTAGGAACCAATAACATGTTTTGTTAGTTTTTAATCACACAAAAGTTAAGCATGAATATATATATATATATATATATATATATATATATATATATATATATAAGATTCTAAGATTAAGAGAGACCACATAGATTCAATATTGAGTGTTTCCATGTCTCATTATATATTCAGAGAGAATATTTATGTAACTCTCGAATATCTAATATTTTACTGATTATATTTATTAACTAAGGATATTACTTTATTATAAATTCTCTAACTAAACTTTTATTAAATGTCCAAGTATACCCAAGTCCTAATTATAACCCTTATATCTAACATGCTTATTTTTTACTCTATTTGCACCTTTCCTCTATATTCATACTTTTAGAAAAAGGGAACCATCAAGTATTCTCCCTTTTCCAGTTACATATGTCCTCATCCACTTGTCAAACCGATATGTCCCTTATTTAACCCTTCTCCTCCAACAACTTTTTGCTAGTGCCACCCATTGCATTTGTAGGTTTTGAATATGTATTGTTATCCAAAGCCATACTAGGAGAAAGAGATTATCGATGAATCAAATTCTAATCTTAAATATAAATTTGGGTATTAATCTTATCATATGCATTGTCAATTTGGATATCGTCCCAGAATCCTAATAAAATTGTGATGCAGAGAATTTTGTTGAACATATCTGACCCTGATTATTTGGTGAGGTACAAACAATTTTCACTTGGGGGAAGCAACCAAGAGCTATTGATTGTTTAATGATTGAAAATGTTGTTGAAATAAATTAACCCTAAAGTTGCAATACCAAACATTGGCCAATACACACCATTTGGTATGAATTTGTAAAATAAACTACCTATGTCTCTTGGATTCCTAATAAAGTAAGCCATTTCTCCTGCATATGTAATGATCAAAGAAGGATAAACTATCATACAGAAAGGAATTTGCAAGAAAAAAACATCTTTTTTTTGCACATAGTGGTGGGAAATGTTGGTTACTTTGTGTGTATATATATATTAATTTTTGCACTAGAACCTTTTTTCCTTTTGGGGATCTTGCAAAGCTTGTGAAATTAGTACAAATACGGTATATGACATTTTCTTTTGACCGATTCAATTCAAAGCATACTAATTTTTCCATTCATTGGGAGCACTTTTGTTGGCCATTCTTGCAATATGTTAGTCATATTTTCATGTGCTCGAAGAAAGGAAAGCAAGAAGATCATATGAAAGTACACGCTGACACACTATTGTCTTGAGCTATTGAATAAGCGAAAAATATTCATTGAGTGCATACCATGTCCTCGTCAAACCTTATTATAAAAAAGTTCGTTGTGTCGTTTCTATGATAAGGTTTCCAAGGCTTCTTCTAATTTGAATTTGGTTGAGTTTCTTGTGCCATATGGTGTAGAAGACATAAATTGTTGCCTGAACATTTTAGTGCCTCAAAAATTTGGAGACCACTCTTTCCTATAGAATTATTAAGAAGTAGCTTCTTCATTGTTTGTACATATTAAGCACTTAGAATATGGAAGCGCTGATTTCATACAAACAGTTGGAAAAGTAAGTTGGATTACATGATAGAGAGACTATTTTCAACTAAGGCACTTAAACACCATTTGTTTTTTTTCCTCGGTATCAAATTGATCCTCCAATCAAATAAGATCCAAGTTACGAATACCTTCACTTATAATCCATTGAGGCTTCTTCCCAACCTTAAATATGACACTACACCTTGCGCTAGAGCAACAAGGCATATGGTGCATAATTTGTAATGTGTTCTTTTCTAATTATAAGGAATTATACAATGATAGAGTTCATGCCTTCAATTAATACAATTAATCATTGTAATATATTCATTTTCTCTTAAATAGTTTTTAAATATTTTGATTTGACTGAGAATAAATTCTTTATAAATTCTTGATTTTTTCTTATGGTATATAAATGGATTGGCTTAATTTTTATTATATCAATATGTTGCATATTGAATGTCAATAGTTTCCCTCACATTTACATTTTATTTTTTATTTTTAATTTTGCTTCATGTTGATTTTTTTATTACAAAAAGGAGAGTTTAAAACTATTTAATTTAAAGCATATTGTGACAATGAGGTTTAATTAGGCTATAAAAGTATATACTTTAGTGTAGGTTTGGTATGGAAATGAGAAAATTCTCTTACTTGTTGTGATGTAACAAGATATAAATTTGACATATATCATCATTTCAGTTGTGATATAGATAATTTGATGGGGATATAAATTAGGAAACAATGCAAGAGTTGTTTGGTCGAGTTGGGGAGAGAGGCAATGGAAAATGGTGATATACTCTTTCGATAGACACAAGATCCATCACCAAGTTATCATTGTCGCAAACACAAATTAGAGGGCTTTATCGAACAAGCATGAAACTCCAGAATCCCTGGTTTCACTTTTTTTAGGCGATGGCCACCTTCACAATTTAGAAAAACTTATTATACAAAAAAGTTAAAGTCTTGGGATTCAAAGAGAATCAATACAAGTGAAAGGGCTTAGAGAAAGTGAAAAGGATTTTCCCATCAAACTGGAAAAAAATTCAACCTCTTATCAAGCCGAATAATGAATAGCAGTTGCCCATTTCATTGAAACCCCACATAATAAGCACTCAATAGGAAACAACTTTAACTTTTGCTTGCTTATAACAACAAGATCATCATTGCTCCTTAATATATGATACTCATTGCTCCTTAATATAAGATACTTGGATCTAGCAAAACCCTTACTAGTCCTAGACTCATTTTCTAGCATCAAATCTAAATCAAACTTGAACCCAAACTTGTTTTTCCTATCCATGTTTTCTCACTCCTTAATTTAGCATGATGTGACATTAACCTATTGACATAATAAGTGCTTAAAGTCAAATCCTCTAATTCATATTACTTCTTAATTTACTCAAACCATTTACTATGGTGATATTTACATTTGTCTTGATGTCGTCTTCTTCAAACCAATCTTGTCTTTTTTCAAATCCTTCTTCACTTTGCAACTTCAAATTTTCTTTTTCATATCCATTTGAAAGATAATTTCAATACATTATTTATGAACCCTATTCAATGTATCCTCTAATAGTTATCCATGAATATTCCATCACATTTTCTTATCTTCAAACAACATATAGTCTTATTAGCTTTGGTGTTTTCTTTCCGAGGGTTGGGTGTATGTACACTACTTTGAAAATGGAGTTGTTTGCCCAATGTATCATGTTGGTTCAAGGCACGATTTGACAACCTAAATAATATAGAGAAGAATATCTGCTCTCCCCTCCTTCCGTTCTGTATGTCGTAGCTTTTGAGAACAATGCCATTATTTTCCTAAAATATTACAATTTTGAAATCACATCAGATCTTTCTTGGTCGTTTCGTTTGACCTTAGAATTCATCCAGTTTGTCCCCAACTCCTTGCAATCCCTGTCTCTCTTACCAGAAAATATGGGCAGTGCTGAAACCGTACAAGAATCAGAAGGTGATGAAGCTGCCGGTTCTCATGTTTCTGCTTTGGAAATGCCGAAATATAAGTCCCAATATTCATCACACCCAGCCTCCTCTCCCTGCACTGTATTTCGATAGAAATATCTCCATATCATAACTACACATTTAGATTTTAATACATCGAGTGAATCAAATGATTGGGGAATGGGGCACCTGCAATCTGTGGATAAATATTGAGGAAAATTCAAATATCTACAGCTACAGTGCCATCGAAACTGGCATGCACAATTTTTAGCTAAAACTAAACTTTTGGAAAACTATATTAAAAGTCAAATTAATATATATCGAAAAAGGTAAATTAAAGATATCGAAAAAGGTACGCAGCACAAGATTTCAAAGGAAGGTACATTGCACTGCGTTGTGTTTCATAAGATCGATACTGTTTGAGGAGACAGATTGATATGTTTGAAGCGGGTGATTGTACCAGCGGGTGAGGCGGATATATGCTTAAAGGACTGCACATCCGATAGCTAGCTGTAGCAGAATTGTCAGGGATGACGAAATCACAGTCATGCAGCTGTAGTACTTGTAAAGTGACGGAGGTAGGCTATGATTACCAAATCTTTGCCAATATGGTTGATTAGCTTTTACACCATGGAAGATAGACCGACTCTTCACAAGTTCATATCATTTCTAAAAAGCCGCTTCCAGATTTTAGTGTTACCCTGGTTCACATCATTTTGAATGTTAAAAAAATGAAGTACGTTCTAAACGATGTGAAGAGTCTACCTAGCTTCACGCTATTTGTGATGAACATTATTGTCGAACAATAATCAGTCTCATGTAACTGTTGGTGTATATACTTTGGTGTATATGTTGGGATATATTCGATGGTGTATATATCATTTGTCACAGTAGGCTGGTTATTGTCAAGCATACGAAGTAGGCTGGTTATTGTTCGCTGAATATTATCAATCTATAGGAAATGTTTCCTTCATAATTTTTGGGGAATTTGTGTAAACTATTTCTCAGTTTAGTTCTGCCACCTTCAAGCCAACCAAGTTTAAATTTAAAGGATACTTATATGTTTATAAGTAATTGATAATCTATTGTGTTTGAGTAAGATTTAAAATTGTTTTTTATTGGTTAGGAGTCCATCTTCTTTGTAAGAAAATGTGTTGTCTAATTGTTCTATGAAATGTTTTTTTTGCTGGAGTGAGATATAAATTTGCACCAAATTAYTATTTTTTGTTGTTTAAAATCCATTTCTAAATAYAGAAATGGRTTYARYATGYTAAAAATCYTTGGGGCACTAGGATTATACATAAATAATAAATTAAATCTACAGATCTAACAATTTATCGCCCTATTTCAGTCAAATGTCCCCAAAAAATATCGTTAGAAAAGAGTCTAAGGAAAGACGTTGTCTAACTGTTCTACTAAATAGTTTTTTTTGCCCGCCATTACTATTTTTTGTTGTTTAAAATCCATTTCTAAATACAGAAATGGATTCAGCATGCTAAAAATTCTTGGGGCACTCAGATTATACATAAATAATAAATTAAATCTGCAGATCTAACAATTTATCACTCTATTTCAGTCAAATGTCCCCAAAAAATATGGCCAGAAAAGAGTCATTTCGTACGACCTAAGAAAAGACATTGTCTAACTATACAACTAAATGATTTTTTTAGCTGGGGTCTTGGGATATAGATTTGCACCAAATTATTATTTTTTGTTGTTTAAAATCCATTTCTAAATGCAGAAATGAATTCAATATGCTGAAAAACCTTTGAATCACTAGAATTATACATAAATAATAACTTAATAATAAGTTAACAACCAAAAAGAAATAGGAACTCATAATACCTGTCCCCAAAAATAATTGGTATCCACATTAATAATATATAAGACTAGTTTTACTTATTTATGAATGTACATTTAAAGTTTTATTTGTAATTTTAAAAACATTATTTTAATAAAATTTGGAAATCAAAGGCATGTGTAAAATTAGAAAAAGAAGAAAAAAACAATAACCATTAAAGGCAAGGAAACCTTCCTCCAAGTGTTGGGATGAGGTCTCGAGGTCAAACCCTGCTGGATTTCCGGGACGAAATTTGTAATGACTGCTGTAATGACTGCTGTGCTAGACTGGATACAGTGAATGTAAATGATATATATCTCTAATATATATAGATAGAGATAATTTCTCATGGAAAAAAAAAAAAAATCATTAAAACCATTTTTGCAATAATGAAAACAAGAATAGAACACAAAACTTACATGAAGATTTTAAAGTACTTAAATGAATTTAAAAGTATAACAGCCTATATCTATGGATCTAAAAAATATGGGCTTCAATAAATTTGAAATATTCAACATAATTATAATCAAAATCAAAACCTTACACTCACATCTTCATGCTAGCAAAGAATTGCCAGCATGTATTTACTACGTGGTGAGAAGTTATTATAAGTTAATTGAATCAATTGTAAAGCATCGTAGAGTTCAAAAAAAAATATGATGTTAAAATTGCAATGCTATGAACATATTCTTTTAGCATGAGAAATTTTGAAACATACAAGTACTGAAAAGTTATTGTAAGTTAATTAAATCGATTGTAAAGCATCCCAGAGTTCAAAAAAAAATATGATGTTCAAATTGCAATGTTATAAACATATTCTTTTAGCATAAGAAATTTTGAAACATACAAGTACTTTTATGGGCAATAGTATGATAGTAAGTAAAGTACCAATATACATCTATTAACAATTTGGAAAGACTCTGTTTGATTAATATGATTTTAATTAAATTTGTAATGTTATAAACATAATTATAATTAACTGTTCAAGTTTTTATTGAATTGAAAAGCTTTATATTAACCAATAAAATTTTAATTTACATTTAATCATTACTTAAACATTGTTATAAGTGAATTGAAACATAAACCTAAAACATTTTAAAATTCAAAAAAACAAAATTATAATGCTATCATCATAACCATAATAACACTTGAGATTCAAAACCTTAATAAAAACTTAATGGAAAGCCTTCCAAAGGTTTGCTAAGAAATCAAACAATAGTCATATATAATGCCATGATAACTACAATCCCTGCATCAAAAAAGGAAACTTCCATTAGGACGAAATTTATTTTGCAATGATCTTTCACATATGATAACTACAATCCCTGCATCAAAGAAGGAAACTCTCATTAGGATGAAATTTATTTTGCAATGATCTCACATTCAAGCATGGACATAATCTTCCATACAAAATAAAGAGATTGTTAATAATCTGCCCTATAAAATAAAGAAGTTGTTAAGGAATTTTTTTTTTTTTTCATAATGGGTAAGAAGAAAATTTTAAGGGTTTAATCTTTTATATCATTAAATACAAAAATACATAATTTTCTAATTTTCTCTTTATGAAGAAAAGTTAGGCAATAAAGTTGAAACAAGCAATATGTAACATATCTAAAGTCTATAAATTTTGTTTACCTATTTTTTGAGCAAGGATGTTCATTATTTTTGCTATTTTGCATGAATATTATTTTTAAGTAGATGGTTATTAACAACTTCACAAGTTCCTGCATGTAAGTAATACTACTGTATGATGTTCATTATTTTTGTTATCTTTCATGAATATTATTTTTAAGTTGATGGTTATTGACAATTTAGTATCACAAGTTCCTACATGTAGCTAATACTATTATATGTATGATTTTGAGGGTATGACTTCTCATCTATAACAAATGAAGTTCATAGTTTAAGTTGGAGTTTGATTTCCTATGCACTTTTGATTGATTATTGTGTGTAACTACATCACCCTATTTAAAGATTTATGATTTTACATTTAAATATTTTTTTGTTATTAATTATACATTATTTTTTGTTATGATTTCACTCATTGAATTATACATTATTTTTTGTTATGATTTCACTCAATGAATTATACATTTTCTTTCTAATGGGATGTAGAAAGCACCTACTTTTTACTTTCAACTATTTTCTATATATAATATTTTAATTAAGATGGACATTGAAATATTTTATTTATGGGCGACATTGAAATAATTTTTTTGTTATTAATATTTTTTAAATGCCACATGTCAACTCCATGTTGAGCATGGAAGTAATTGTACATCTCCCTCAAAGAGCCTGTATACACAATAATAAATTCTTTACTTTCAATATGTGTGTGTGTGTGTGTGTGTGTGTGTGTACTTTTTCCCTCAATATAATCCCTCTCCATCTCGAGACATAATCACGTGCACAAGTTCCTTCTCCCATGATTGCAAAATTTATTTTCAGTCTATTTCCAATATGAGCAATTCACTATATTTAGAAAAACCTCTAGTAAAGTAACCTTATATAGTGTTCGATAATACATAGAATCATTACCTAAAAGTAGAGAAGAGAGAGAAACCAAACCTCAAAGAGAGTTAGAGTTAATGCTTAATAACAAATATAGATTCTTTCAAGACAAGATTTAAAAACAGTTACACAATACCATATTAAGGTTGGAGACTAAGTAAAATGGAGATTATATTACAATTAGCTTGGGGAAGTGTGTCAATGAAGCAAACAACCCAAAGGAGAGGAAATTTGTATAGGCAGTTACAACAATTTTAGACAGTCAATGTTTTTGCATGAACAACAAGCAGAGAGCAAAAAAGAAGGGCTAGGAGTTGGAGAAACCATGTAGGTGATCCACATTATTTTCAGCACGAAATGAGAGAGAAGATATAATAAATCAATGCACAGAGATATCTCAGATATTCAATAATATAACGTAAATGTATCAAATATGCGAACATAAACACAGAGATACAGTAATAGACAATTTTCTATTTATGAGCGAAAAGTGTACAAAGACTGTAAAAATACAGAGTGAATCGCTAGAATGGTGGCAGCTTATCTCTGAGAAGAGATGTGTCCACTACTTGCATTCGCAAGAAGATCATTTTACAATGATTCTCCAAAGTCCTTTCTATCATAAAGAAAATCCAAAACCCTAACCTTGGAATATGAAAAGCCAACGGTTTTGTGGACCTCATTTTGGGTAGTTTGGTGTATCAACTTCATGGAGGCGTAAATTTGGCATACGATCTCTGTTTGGGGCGCATAATAGCTCGTTGGAAAGGTATAGTCGAGGAGATTCATTTTGGGGGATCAATTAAATCCTATGGCTATCATTGAGAAGTTCGATCCCAAAAAACCTTCATTTAGGCCCTCAAAATGGCCCCAAAAGTTTAAAACTACTAAAAATAGTAAATTACCAAAATTACTAGAAAATGTTTCCTATGGGGCGTGGCATGAAATCAAGCCCCTGAATATACTACCCAAGACTCTGAAATATTATCTATAGAAAGAATCAAAGAATCTTGTAACATATCACCTCTTACATTTGCTTCCTGATTTCTCTCATGTTGTCCATCTCTTTGTTTCTTTGGAGGTCTGCAGTCTTTCTTCAGATGTCCTTTCTTCCCACAATTCCAACACTCTATATTTCCAAGTCTGGATTTGGATCTGCCCTTCCTAGAATTCCTGTAGTTCCCTGAGCCATTTCTTCTATCCTTTTGTCTTCCCCTGTTCTCCATGTTCAACGCATTACCTGATGTCTCACCTGTGCTTTTTCGTCGCATTTCCTCACTAAGGATAACACCAACAACATCATCAAATTTTAAAGTATGTGAACCAGAGACAGAGTTACTTACAGCCATGACCAAGCCGTTCCAACTTTCTGGCAATGAGCATAAGATTATAAGAGCCCTAACCTCATCATCAAAGTCCACTTTACAGAACTTAGTTGATTAGTAACCGCATTAAATTCATTTAAATGATCTGCAACAGACCCACCTTCTAACATCTTCATATTAAATAATCTCTTCATTAGAAATACCTTATTAGAAGCCGAGGGTTTTTCATACAGTTTAGCCAATGCGTTCATCATATCCTTCATTGTCTTTTCTTTCTAAATATTGAAAGCCACCGATGCTTCCAAGCTCAACCGTATCATTCTTAGTCCTTCATGGTCATCGGCTTCTTTGCTACTCCGCCCAATGGTAGGAATGGATCCTTCTGATATAAATAATCTTCCATCTGCATCTTCTATAACTGGTATTTTTCGCTGTTAAATTTCTTGACCCTAAACTTTCCATCATCCGACATTGCTTCCACTCGAACCAGGAACCCTCTTTTCCTGTGAGTTACCTTTCCCTCTGATACCAGTTGTTAGAATAATAGGACCATGGAGAAATAAAATAAAACAAATGCGGAAAGAAAACACAGAAGATACACAATACAATAGAGGCACAAATTTACATGGTTCACCCAATGTGGGCTATGTCCACCAGAGAAATTTCCAGGTCCTTCCTTTATTATTATCCAGCAAATGAAGGGATACAACCTACAGTAAAACCTGTTGTAACTTCCTCTTCTTTCTCTCATGGTCTCCTCTCTTAGAATACAATACTCGCCATAATGCATAGCTGCAATACATTTCCCTCATAACAAAGGGTTTCCTTCTAGGGAAAAAAACCCTAACATAATTTCTACCGTTAGATCTGCGACCTTATAATGAACAGTCCAAATTTACAATGAAATTACAATGGGATAGCCCCCCCAGACCCTGCAGAGGGGGTACCCCCCCTCTTCACTCCCCTGCATGGAAGAGTGTACATACTTCTAGGGTGTAAATTCTTCATGGGGTATAAACATGGATGAAAGAAAGGACCTCTAAATCAGGAAGATAATCAGGCTCCACAACCAACATATGGTATCCTAGGAATCAGAATTTTCAACTATCAGTCTATTCAAATGCTGATTGGGCTAATTGCGTGGATGAAAGGAAAAGAACGAGTGGAGGTGCATTCTTCTTAGGAGATTCTCTTGTAGCATGGTTGAGAAAGAAGCAAGGTTCCATTTCCTTATCGACTACAGAAGCTGAATACATTACAGCTGCCACTTGTTGTACCCAAGTATTATGGATGATTCACACGCTTGTAGACTTGGAGGTAAAATATACTGCACTGATCCTTCATTGTGATAATACTACTACGATTAGTGTGTCAAAGAATCCTTTATTTCACTCCAAGACAAAGCATATACCCATCAAGTATCACTTCCTAAGGGAACAAGTAACCAAAACTGTTGTTTCTTTGCATTATATTCCATCCAAAGATCAGATTGTTGATATCTTCACTAAACCGCTTGCAAAAGCTTAGTTTGAGTATCTATGCCAGAAGTTGGGCATGACCCTGTTATCAAGTTAAAATAATTTATATGATCAAGGGGAGAGTGCTCCTAGTATATCTGATCAAGGGGAGCACAGAATCACTCTCAATTTTCTTTTACATTTATGTCAAAGGGGGAGAAAAATGTGTTGTCTGTATGCTACAGTTAGAGTTCTAAGCAGAATAGTGTAGCCTTTTAGGGTTTCCATCAATGCCAAAGGGAGAGATTGTTGGCATGCTTACAGAAAGAATGTGCTTGTCATTGATGGAAATCAACATCGAACCAAACCTCGAGAGCGTAAAATATGAGAAATATCAGAAGAGATAGCAGTTTCCAGAAGTGCGGACGAGGTCCAAGAGATGGACTCCCAGGAGGAGCAAAGGTCGAGACTCGTGAAAAAGTAGAAAAACTTCTAAGTCGAAGAGATCAAAAGCTCAGAAGGAAGAGTGACAATGGTCATTGGATCATCGATCTAGAGGAACAACAACCGTCAGATTGAATTAATGGAAGGATAGGATAAGAGGGGCAAAACGATTAAGAATTCAATCATCTGAATTTCCGTCAGTCATCGGATTGATTTAAGTGGAAGGATAGGATAAGAAAGAGTCTTTGATATAAGATATTGATCAATGGACAACATTTGTTTCGGGTCTAAAGATGTGAGGAGATTGCGTTCCAGAGAAATCACTTCGAGAGTTTCAGTTTGAGATATGAAATCCCTGAAGTACAGAGAGTCAGATATCTAAAGTAAACGTTAGCCATCAGATCATTTTAAAGTGGAAGGATAGGATAAGTTAGAAAAGAAGCATCCTAGAAAGATAAAGTTGTCAATCTAAGAACATGACTGACGAACAACATTTAGTTTCGGTCTAAAAGTTGCGAGGAGGTTACTGTTCAAGGATTCTCACTTCAGAAGAATTGGCGACTTGAAAGTCGAAATACCCGAAGTCCCAAAGGCCGAAGTCCTGAAGTGAATGAGGATCCACGTCAGCAAGACTACGTCAGCAAGGACACGTGGCACAATCATACAATGAGAAGTGTCAAGTTGATTCGACATTTCAGGTATGTACAAATCACAAACCTGAGTGACACGTGACAACTACTAGGCTCATGACACATCATCAAGTGACATAAGTAAGTGACATCACTCCAAGAGTTTTACTTCAGAATATCTACCAGCAACACTTGCCCAAATTTTCGAAGTCTTGAAGTGGTTTGGGGTCGTCCATCGTCGAGGAGGACAGGTGGCACGAGATCCACAACTTCAGAAGTTTTTGGATGGGGAGAATGTGAAAATCGTTGAAGACAAATCTTGACCATTGATCGTCAAGGGGAGTACGTGTCAGCTGATCTGAGATTTCGAAGAAATCTCACTTCAAGGATTTCTAGTTGAGACTTGAGAATTCTAAAGTCTGGAGACGCAAAAGGATCGTGACTGTTGATATGAAAGGGACACGCATTAGTGGATTGTCAGATCCGGGAAAAAGAAAAGGAAGGTTGAAAGGTTGGAAAGTTGAGATTTCTAAACCCTGAATGCCTAAAGGCATCGTGACCATTGATCCGAAAGGGACACGCGTCAGTGGATTGTCAGCTTCGAGAAAAATCAAAGGAAGGCTGAAAGTTTGGAAAGTTGAGATTTCTGAACCTCGAATACCTGAAGGGATTGTGACTATTGATCCGAGAATACCACACATAATTAGATTATGGATTCTAGGTAAAATTCTTTGGGAGAAAGCGGAGTTTGAGAATCGAGACTCCTGAAGCTCGAAAGGCGAAATCGATCTCGTCCATTGGTTTGGAGGGCCACATGTCACTTGGTCATTGAGACTAAGGATTGCATGTAGACAGAGGTAAGAAGGTAGGAAAAGACAATATATCAAAGCTGTTGATCGAGGGAATCTGTCAGAGACCGTGAGATTGATGATCACGCCTGATTGTGGGATCATATGTTGCTCGGAAGTTAATTTTCTAAGGACAGACTGCAATTGAAACCACAGTATTGGAGAAGGGGTATGTGGCAGCTGGAGGTAGATTGTGGGGATAAAAGTTGTTAATCCCAAACCACTGTTGGACGTGCTCGCAATCGTTCTCTTACGGAAGGACGTAGCCCGAGGTAACATATGAGAGGGGACTAATGAGAAGAGAGCTCGCGCTTGCAATCACATGGTCATGTGGAGTTAATCGCCCAAGGTCATATATGAAAATAGGGAGCTAGTGCTCACCAGACCAAGAACGTGAAGCACCTTTTGAATAGGTGTATGGTCACCACCAAAGGTCACGTGAAGGAAGGGACTTAGAAGCCAAAGAAGTCAAAAAATGACTAGTTGTAACTGCTAGAGAAGACGAAGAATTTCAACCGACAGAGAAGAAAAGGATTCTCAGGATAATTGCTAGAGAAGCCAAAGAACCTTGAATAATGGCCAGAGAAGACAAAGAGTTTGTATGATGATCAGACAGACAAATCGATGTGTAAAAGACATGGAGAATAGAAAAGAGACAGAGTGTCTCTCGGAGTGTGATGCATGTGGGTAGGATGAGACGTAGTGCATAATCTAAAGGGAAGATCAGTGGTGCAGTGAAGAGGATGCAGAGGCAACACATATTATAAAAGGCAGAAGAGAAGTTGAACATGAGGTGGTCTTGAGTGCAGGAGGAAAAAGAGCAGAGCATAGAATCTAAACGATGAAGAAGAAGAATAGAGTATATAAGATGAAGAAGGCAGAGGAGAGAGACATGGAGCTGTAATAGACCATATCAGAGACAGAGCAAGTAATTAAAGTTTTGTAAGATTCATTCAAGGGTGTAGGGTGGTGCTAGGGAGGATTGCAGTCCTCTAAGTTATAGTTGGTGCTAGAAGATATTCTGGGAGTTGGTGCTTCCATCTAGTTGGTGCTAAAGCAATCTGAGAGTTGGTGCTCTCTGTAAGTTGTAGATTGCTATCAGAGGTTGTAGCCTCATATTTGAGTTGGATCTCAAAGACTGTGATGTACATGAAAGTTGTAGCTTGATTGACATCCTAAGAAGAAGAGGTTTTCACCCTTTATGGGTTTCCTCAGGAAAATCAATGTCTCTGTGTATTTTGTGTGATTGATCATTGTATATCTATACATGTTAAGTTATTAGCAGCACATTAAATAATAATATATAAATAATTAGGAAAAACAAGAAAAGTTTCAAGATTATATACATAACTGATTCACCCCCCCCCCCCTCTCAGTTCTATTTCCAACAATGCGCTAGTCTGGTGATGATCCCAAGGAAAATGCATATTAGATGGTGATGATCCCAATGTTGTATGGTGATAATCCCAATGTATAATCTAGACTCCACTCAACTGATCAAACAGAAGTGAAAACTAAAGTGAATATTCTCCCTAGAGGAATATTTTTCCTAAAATATAGGAGACTGAATAATGACTAATAAACATAGGAAAAACCTTAGGAAAAAGAAACTCTAGGTGTGTGTGAAGTAAATCCAACACCCTCTTCACCAAACCCTATCCCTCTATCCAAGATTTTATGGTTGAGCATTTCCCCCTGAGAGGAACATCCTTGCAGTTTTTGAGTGCTTAATATTTCAAACAATTTCATATCAAAAACCAAATACATGCCTGTAAATCTATCTGAGCACTCTTGCAGAGAAGGGGATCCATGAGAAAAAAATAATGGAGTTAATCGTTGAAATGGACTTCTTAAAGAGCCAAGTGAATGTATATAATGTAACACTGGTTTCCATGGAAGGTGAGAGGAAGGAGTTGAAAACCAATTTTGCAGGAAATGAAGAGAAGTTGGAAGTTTTGCCTACAAAACTTGATGTTAGAAATCTCTAGAGCTAAATCACTTGAAGAAGAGTTGTTGTCAACAACGTATGCTATGGAAGAAATGAAATAATCTTCTTCCAAGGGTGACCAACAAATAGCTAAACCACATAGCGAGATTTTAGTTGTTGCAAAGGAAAAAGAGGGTCAAATCATTGATATAAATAATCGAATTCTATCTATGGAAGAGGAGAAAAGAAGCCAAATAAATGGTTTATAAGATCAAATTTCACCACTCGCTGTTGCAAAAATGTTCCTTGACGAGGAAAACAACTCTTTACAAACTGAATTGAATAGAAGAACATTGGTTTCATAAGAAGAAAAGGAAATCCTTAAGGGAAAATTAAGGGAGTTGGAAACAACCTTGTATTCTTTTAACAAGGATCTTGAGTCTTCCAGGGCCATAACATAGAAAAAAGAGGGCACAATAGTTGATTTCCTATATCAGCGTTCGAACATTAAGGGGGTAAATATGTGCCTGGAAGAGAGACAATGTTTTATTCATAAATTTGAACAAATTCACAATGGTTTCAGAAGAAAATTCTCATCTTTAGGGAAAAATAAAGGAATTGGAGTCTGCTCTGTATTTTCTCAACAAGGATCTTGAATCCAAAAATGTTTGGCTCCATAATTTGAAAGAAAATAAACCTTTGTAGGTGAAGTCACTTGTGCTAGAAAATGGAAAATCAAATGTTGTACATGAAAATCCAAAACCAGATGGTGGCTTTGAAAAATAAACACTAAATCCAGTGGCTGAAAAGAAAACACCACCAAAGTCGATGCCTGAAAAACAAACACCAAAGCAGGTACCTGAAAATCCAAAAAAAACATCACTATGTAGATGGGCTCTACATAGACATTGAACATTATTCATTATTTATTTTCATAGTTGATGTTTTTATGATTAGGATCAACAATGAAGTATAGATTTTACAGTATAGTATAGAGGTTGTACATTGTGTCATGGTACTTTTAGTGTTATGGAGAGCCATTGTGCTTCAACCTTTTTTATAACATTATATATTACTTGCTTCAATCGTGAAAATATCATATGTACGTTTATACATGTCATTGAGAAAAAAATGTGTTAAAACTTTTAACTGATTATCTCTCTAGATTCCAATTGCTAGATGAATGAAAATTCTGATATGTTCCTTGTTGTGTCTACTATTGGAACACTATATATAACATGGTATTTTTGGGGGCATAAGAAATATGTAAACATTTAATATATCCACCTATTTATAAATTATGGAAAATAGTTAATTTCATATAGACTTTGGATGATTTATATCAAATCATTATAGAGTGCATGAAGTGTAAAGCTTGGAAATTTAGATCAAATATCTTACACACCATTTAAATATGAGGAAGGGGTTCTTTTAAGGGGAATTTAATTGGGGATATTTCGCCATCTTTCCATATCCACTTGAATCCCGACACGTGTGTTGTAATTCTTGATTTGTATTCTATCCTTAATATACTACCATGTGTCAAAATTATGGACAAAAAATGCATTTGCAGATTCTGTCATCGCCCTGCATCCCCTTTTCACCAAACCCTGTCCCTCTATCCATTGTTTTCTTGTTGATTTTCCCCCCCTGAGAGGACCATCCTTGTAGCTGTCGAGTGCTTAATATTTCAAACAATTCCATATCAGAAAACAAATACACGCCTGGAGATCTATCCGGTTGGGAAGAATCAAAACGATCCGGTTGAGAAGAGTTCATGTCGTGGTTGAGCACTAGGCTGCTCATTGTTGCCCCTCTCCATTTTTCCAAGATGTGTGGGTGGAAAATGTTATCTCCCATGGTATATTTGAATCCATATGCTCACACCAATCTTGGTACGGGTCCTCAGGTTGGTCCACTACATAGTAATATGATTGATTGATTTATGTGTGCACTACATAGTAATATGATTGACTGATTTATGTGTGTGGTTTTATGGTATTAGAAGGAACAATGCATATGTGGTAACCTCCTCTCACAGTTTTTATTTGAATCCAAATAAATTTTGGATTCCATAACATAGAAAGACCATATCTTTTGATCCTTGACTGTGATGCATATAGACTTTAGAGGTGGAATTCACATGAGAGGAGAATAGTGAAAAAAACCACCAAAGAAATACACATGGAACCCCTTTTGGATTTGCATTTTTTCAAATGAATTCCTTGCATCAAACAAACAAATATCTCTCAAGGAGAAGATCTACAAATACTAGGTGAACCAGGGAAAATTTTAAATTCCATTCCTGCAAAACAGTAAATTGTAATGGAAAGAAAAGGTCTTTTCTACCTTACGAAACATGTTGTTTGTTACAAGTATTTTTGGTATGTTTCTAGCAAATTCATGTGACTCAAACTTGGGAACAACTTGGAAAGACCAGAGAGAAAGAGTATGACTCAATCTATGGAAAAAATTCACATCAAGCCCAGTAACTAAAAAAAATTCAGACATATTTAAATTTCACAAAAACATTTAGGGCTTGTTTCTGTTGTACTTGTCAAATCTTCAGAAACTTGCTAAGTTATGTAGAATTTAGCTGCAATTTAACTCTAAGTAATCTTTGCTCATTTAAGCCAAACACCAAGTCATTTTGGTGAGTATTTATAACACACATTCACTCTTTCAACAATGTTTTTGGGTGCATTTTTCAATGGTTGCCTAAAATTTGTAAATGTTCAATAATAGGAAGATACATTTATGGGATTCCATCTTTCATGTTTATTTTGAGTACTGTAGCAAATCTCTTTTCTAAAGTTTCATTTTTTTTTGTTGGTTTTTAAAAAGATAAATCGTTGCAAGTACATGCATGTGTTACCACATTTGTATATTTATGTTTTATGTATTGTGATGGATCATAAGAGCATTGAGGAATAACTTTATGTTAACACAACTTGACTCATGTATTTGAATCAACTAGAATTCAAGGATATTAGTAATGATATTTAGGCAATTAATTAGGATGTTATTTTGGAAGTTCATACAATTGAATCATTAAACTTCATCGTGGGTCATATTTAGCCCTGTCTCATCATGTTTTCATAACCAACTTTTGTGTGTTTCCATTATGTTATGAAATCAATTTTTATTTATCACATAAGCACCATCCAATAGGAACCAATAACATGTTTTGTTAGTTTTTATTCACACAAAAGTTAAACATGAATATATATAAGATTGTAAGATTAAGAGAGACCACATAGATTCAATGTTGAGTGTTTCCATGTCTCATTATATAGTCGGAGAGAATATTTATGTAACTCCCGAATATCTAATCTTTTACTGATTATATTTATTAACTAAAGATATTACTTTATTATAAATTCTCTAACTAAACTTTTATTAAATATCCAAGTATACCTAAGTCCTAATTATAACCCTTATATCTAACATGCTTCCTTTTTACTCTATTTGCACCTTTCCTCTATATTCATACTTTTAGAAAAAGGGAACCATCAAGCATTCTCCCCTTTCCATTTACATATGTCCTCATCCACTTGTCAAACCGATATGTCCCTTATTCAACCCTTCTCCTCCAACAACTTTTTGCTAGTGCCACCCATTGCATCTGTAGGTTTTGAATATGTATTGTTCTCCAAAGCCATACTAGGAGAAAGAGATTATCAATGAATAAAATTCTAATCTTAAATATAAATTTGGATGCATTGCCAATTTGGATATTTTCCCAGAATCCTAATAAAATTTCAATGCAAAGAATTTTGTTTTGTTGAACATATATGACCCTAATTATTTGGTGAGGTACAAACAATTTTCACTTGGGGGAAGCAACCAAGAGCTATTGACTGTTTAATGATTGAAAATGTTGTTGAAATAAATTAACCCTAAAGTTGCAATACCAAACATTGGCCAATACACACCATTTGGTATGGATTTGTAAAATGAACTACCTATGTCTCTTGGATTCCTAATAAAGTAAGCCATTTCTCCTACATATGTAATGATCAAAGAAGGATAAACTATCATACAGAAAGGAATTTGCAAGAAAAAAACATCTTTTTTTTTTGCACATAGTGGTGGGAAATGTTGGTTACTTTGTGTATATATATATATTAATTTTTGCACTAGAACCTTTTTCCTTTTGGGGATCTTGCAAAGCTTGTGAAATTAGTACAAATACGGTATATGACATTTTCTTATGACCGATTCAATTCAAAGCATACTAATTTTTCCATTCATTGGGAGCGCTTTTGTTGGCCATTCTTGCAATATGTTAGTCATATTTTCATGTGCTCGAAGAAAGGAAACCAAGAAGATCATATGAAAGTACACGCTAACACACTATTGTCTTGAGCTATTGAATAAGCGAAAAATATTCATTGAGTGCATGCCATGTCCTCGTCAAACCTTATTATAAAAAAGTTTGTTGTGTCGTTTCTATGATAAGGTTTCCAAGGCTTCTTCTAATTTGAATTTGGTTGAGTTTCTTGTGCCATATGGTGTAGAAGACATAAATTGTTGCCCAAACATTTTAGTGCCTCAGAAATTTGGAGACCACTCCTTCCTACGGAATTATTAAGAAGTAGCTTCTTCATTGTTTGTACATATTAAGCACTTAGAATATGGAAGCGCCGATTTCATGCAGACAGTTGGAAAAGTAAGTTGGATTACATGATAGAGAGGCTTTTTTCAGCCAAGGCACTTAAACACCATTTACTTTTTTTCCTCAATATCAAATTGATCCTCCAATCAAAGAAGATCCAAGTTACAAATACCTTCACTTATAATCCATTGAGGCTTCTTCCCAACCTTAAATATGACACTACACCTTGCGCTAGAGCAACAAGGCCTATGGTGCATAATTTGTAATGTGTTCTTTTCTAATTATAAGGAATTATACAATGATAGAATTCATGCCTTTAATTAATAGAATATCATTGTAATATATTCATTTTCTCTTAAATAGGTTTTAAATATTTTGATTTGACTGAGAATAAATCCTTTATAGAATCTTGATTTTTTCTTATGGTATATAAATGGATTGGCTTAATTTTTATTATATCAATATGTTGCATATTGAATGTCAATAGTTTCCCTCAATTTTTTATTTTTTTTCTTCATGTTGATTTTTTTCTTAAAAAAAGAGAATTTAAAACTATTTAATTTAAAGAATATTGTGACAATGAGGTTTAACTAGGCTATAAAAAGTATATAGCCTAATTTTTATTATATCAATATGTTGCATATTGAATGTCAATAGTTTCCCTCAAATTTACTTTTTATTTTTTATTTTTTATTTTGCGTTATGTTGAGGTTTTTATTACAAAAAGGAGAGTTTAAAACTATTTAATTTAAAGCATATTGTGACAATGAGGTTTAATTAGGCTATAAAAGTATATACACTTTAGTGTAGGTTTGGTATGGAAATGAGAAAATTCTCTTACTTGCTGTGATGTAACAAGATATAAATTTGAAATATATCATCATTTCAGTTGTGATATAGATAATTTGGTGGGGATATAAATTAGGATCCAGTGCAAGAGTTGTTTGGTCGAGTAGGGGAGAGAGGCAATGGAAAATGGTGATATACTCTTTCCATAGACACAAGAGCCATCACCAATTTATCATTGTCACAAACACAAATTAGGGGGCTTTATCGAACAAGCATGAAACTCCAGAATCCCTGGTTTCACTTTTTTTAGGCTATGGCCACCTTCATAATTTAGAAAAACTTGTTATACAAAAAAGTTAAAGTCTTGAAATTCAAAGAGAATCAATATAAGTGAAAGGGCTTAGAGAAAGTGAAAAGGATTCCCTGGTTTCACTTTTTTTAGGCTATGGCCACCTTCACAATTTAGAAAAACTTGTTATACAAAAAAGTTAAAGTCTTGGAATTCAAAGAGAATCAATACAAGTGAAAGGGCTTAGAGAAAGTGAAAAGGATTTTCCCATCAAACTGGAAAAAAATTCAACCTCTTATCAAGCCCAATAATGAATAGCAGTTGCCCATTTCATTGAAACCCCACATAATAAGCACTCTGAATAGGAAACAACTTTAACTTTTGCTTGCTTCTAACAACAAGATCATCATTGCTCTTTAACATATGATACTCATTGCTCCTTAATATACGATATTTGGATCTAGCAAAACCCTTACTAGCCCTAGACTCATTTTCTAGCATCAAATCTAAATCAAACTTGAACCCAAACTTGTTTTTCCTATCCATGTTTTCTCACTCCTTAATTTAGCATGATGTGACATTAACCTATTGACATAATAAGTACTTAAAGTCAAATCCTCTAATTCATATTACTTCTTAATTTACTCAAACCATTTACTATGATGATATTTACATTTGTCTTGATGTCTTCTTTTTCAAACCAATCTTGTCTTTTTTCAAATCCTTCTTCACTTTGCAACTTCAAATTTTCTTCTTCATATCCATATGAAAGATAATTTCAATACATTATTTATGAACCCTATTCAATGAATCCTCTATTAGTTAGCCATGAATATTCCATCACATTTTCTTATCTTCAAACAACATATAATCTTTACTAGCTTTGGTGTTGTCTTTCCGAGGGTTGGGTGTATGTACACTACTTTGAAAATGGAGTTGTTTGCCCAATGTATCATGTTGGTTCAAGGCACGATTTGACAACCTAAATAATATAGAGAAGAATATCTGCTCTCCCCTCCAGTTTTGTATGTCGTAGCTTTTGAGAACAATGCCATTATTTTCATAAAATATTAGAATTTGGAAATCACATCAGATCTTTCTTGGTCGTTTCGTTTGACCTTAGAATTCATCCAGTTTGTCCCCAATTCCTTGCAATCCCTGTCTCTCTTACCAGAAAATATGGGCAGTGCTGAAACCGTACAAGAATCAGAAGATGATGAAGCTGCCGGTTCTCATGTTTCTGCTTTGGAAATGCCGAAATATAAGTCCCAATATTCATCACTCCCAGCCTCCTCTCCCTGCACTGTATTTCGATAGAAATATCTCCTGCATGGCCATATCATAACTACACATTTAGATTTTAATACATCGAGTGAATCAAATGATTGGGGAATGGGGCACCTGCAATCTGTGGATAAATATTGAGGAAAATTCAAAAATCTACAGCTACAGTACCGTCGAAACTGGCATGCACAATTTTTAGCTAAAACTAAACTTTTGGAAAACTATATCAGAACTAAAAGACAAATTAAAAGTGCAAAAGGTAAATTAAAGATATCGAAAAAGGTACGCAGCACAAGATTTCAGAGGGAGGTACATTGCACTGCGTTGTGTTTGATAAGATCGATACTGTTTGAGGAGACAGATTGATATGTTTGAAGCGGGTGATTGTACCAGCGGGTGAGGCGGAGATATGCTTAAAGGACTGGACATCCGATTGATTGGATAGCTAGCTGTAGCAGAATTGGCATGGATGACGAAACCACAGTCATCCAGCTGTAGTACTTGTGAAGTGACGGATGGATGACGAAATCTTTGCCAATATGGAAGTCCAAAATTAAGAGCAAAAGAGCAAAAATTAAGAAGTCCAAAACAAACTGCTTTCTGGTTAATGCTTGGTTTGACGAGGAATGTAAAAAGGCAAGGAGAAGGAGGAAGGAATCAGACAAGGATAAAATAAAGCTCAAAGCTTACCAGCAGATAGTAAGAAAGAAAAAGGTTGATTTCATGGTTTCGAGGAGAGAAGAACTAATATTCCTTGGGAAAAATAACCCCAAACTGTTCTGGAAGGAGCTTCAACCGAAAAAGGTGCAAACTGAAAACAACATTACAACTTCTAAATGGTTCGACTATGCAAGACAGCTTTATGAGCAGGATCCCAAGGTTGACTCTCCTTCCTTGGTCAACATAGATACAAAACTCTTCACAGTGCAAGAGGTAGAGATGGGTATCAAGAGGTTGGGCGCTGGAAAAGCAAAAGACTTAGATGAACTCCAAGTAGAGTA
>JZKD02S2054733.1:230196-247373 GCA_000966675.3 Picea glauca | reverse complement strand
ATGGGCCAGTAGCACAACCGATATGCAGTGGAAACAAATTGAGAAAATTCAGAAGCGGTTGATTACAAACAAATTCAAAATTAAAAGTGTAGTTCCTTATGCTATCTTGTTGAGTAAAACAGGGGTTGCCCCTATTGAAGCAATTGCTATGGTGCGAGTCATAAGGTATTTGAAAAAAAATGAGCAAATGGAAGAGGGCAGATGGCCTAAGGTTGTGTTTAGTGACAGATTGTGCAAAAGAAAGAAGACTTGGATGCAACAAAATAACAGATGGCTTAGTAAATGGGGCATTTGCTTGAGCATGTGTCCTACAAAGAGTAAAGAGATAAAAACTTTTGTTATGGATAAGTTCCACAAACATACTTGAGAGAAGGATCTAGGGAGAAAGAAGAAGTACTACATTGAAGAGTTTAACCCCACTCATAACCATCAGCAAAAAGCGTACATAGGGGCCAATATTTCTTGGAGATCTAAAACTCTTATTGCTCAATTAAGGACAAATTCTCATCAACTCCGTTGTGAAATAGGGCGCTGGAAAATGCCAAAAGAAAGGTAGGAAGAAAGAGTATGTATTCTGTGCTTGTCCGGAAAAGTGGAAACAGAAAAACATTTCAGTTTAGAATGTGAGGCCCTCAAAGACAACAGGGAAAATTATGCAGGTATTCTGGCAGCTAATTCCTAGAATAATCTATTCAGCGAAGAGTTTGTTGAGAAGCTGGGAACGATTATTGTAAAACTTCTCAGGAAAAGGTCCGAATACAAAAGCCAGATGGAAAAACAATCTGTCCCATAGGCTATTTTTAGCCTCGTGGACGTTAAAAATACTTTCTTTCTTTCTTTCTATGGTTGATTAACTTTTAGACCATGTAAGATAGATCGACTCTTCACAAGTTCATATCATTTCTTAAAAATCGCCTCCAAATTTTAGTGTTACATTTAGTTCATAGATCGACTCTTCATAAGTTCATATCGAGTTCACATTATTTTGAATGTTACAAAAATGAAGTACGTTCTAAACGATGTGAAGAGTCTACCTAGCTTCACGTTATTTGAGATGAATATTATTTTTGAACAATAATCAGTCTACTGTTGTTGGTGGTGTATATACAGTCGAATTATTTTGGTGTATATGTTGGGATATATTTGATGGTGTATATATCATTTGCCACAGCAGGCTGGTTATTGTCAATGCTAAAAATCCATTTTTAAATACAGAAATGGATTTAGCATGCTAAAAATCTTTGGGGCACTAGGATTATACATAAATAATAAATTAAATCTGCAGATCTAACAATTTATTGCCCTATTTCAGTTAATGTCCCCAAAAAATATCACTAGAAAAGTGTCATTTCTTAGAACATTTAGACTACTACCTAAGGAAAGACGTTGTCTAACTGTTCTACTAAATAGTTTTTTTTTGCTCGCCATTACTATTTTTTGTTGTTTAAAATCCATTTCTAAATACAGAAATGGATTTAGCATGCTAAAAATCCTTGGGGCACTCGGATTATACATAAATAATAAATTAAATCTACAGATCTAATAATTTATCGCCCTATTTCAATCAAATGTCCCCAAAAAATATCGCTAGAAAAGAGTCATTTCGTAGAATGTTAACTACGACCTAAGAAAAGAAATTGTCTAACTATACAACTAAATGATTTTTTTAGCTCGAGTCCTGGGATATAAATTTGCACCAAATCATTATTTTTTGTTGTTTAAAATTCATTTCAAAATGCAAAAATGAATTCAACATGCTGAAAAACCCTTGAATCACTACGATTATACATAAATAATAACTTAATAATAAATTAACAACCCAAAACTCAAAATTCACATGAAATAAAAACTCATAATACCTGTCCCAAAAAAAATTGATATCCATATTCATAATATATAAGACTAGTTTTACTTATTTATAAGTGTACATTTAAAATTTTATTTGTAATTTTAAAAACATTATTTTAATAAAACTTGGAAATCAAAGGCCTGTGTAAAACTAGAAAAAGCAGAAAAAAACAATAACCATGAAAGGCAAGGAACGATTATGACATCAACAAGAAATGGAAATGTAATCATTAAAACCATTTTTGCAATAATGGAAACAAAACTTACATGAAGATTTTAAAGTACTTAAATGAATTTGAAAGTATAACAGCCTATATCTATGGATCTAAAAAATACGGGCTTCAATAAATTTGCAATATTCAACATAATTTTAATCAAAATCAAAACGAAATCTTACACGCACATCTTCATGCTAGCAAAGAATTGCCAGCATGTATTTACTACGTGGTGGTGAGACGTTATTATAAGTTAATTGAATCAATTGTAAAGCATCCTAGAGTTACAAAAAAAAATATGATGTTCAAATTGCAATGCTATGAACATATTCTTTTAGCATCAGAAATTTTGAAACATACAAGTACTTTTATGGGCAATATTATGATAGTAAGTAAAGTACCAATATACATCTATTAACAATTTAGAAAGACACTCTTTGATTAATATGATTTTAATTAAATTTGTAATATTATAAACATAATTATAATTAGCTGTTAAAGTTTTTATTAAATTGAAAAGCTTTTTATTAACCAATAAAATTTTAATTTACATTTAATCATTACTTAAACATTAAATCTAATCATTACTTAAACATTGTTATAAGTGGATTGAAACGTAAACCTAAAACATTTTAAAATAAAAAAAAAACAAAATTATAATGTTATCATCATAACCATAATAACACTTGAGATTCAAAATCTTAATAAAGACTTAATGGAGAGCCTTCCAAAGGTTTGCTAAGAAATCAGACAATAGTCATATATAAAGCCCATGATAACTACAATCCCTGCATCAAACAAGGAAACTCCCATTAAGATGAAACTTATTTTGCAATGATCTTTCAATATGTGTGTGTACTTTTTCCCTCAATATAATCCCTCTCCATCCAGAGACATAATCACGTGCACAAGTTCCTTCTCCCATGATTGTAAAATTTATTTTCACTCTATTTCCAATATGAGCAATTCACTATATTTAGAAAAACCTCTAGTAAAGTAACCTTATATAGTGTTCGATAATATAGAGAATCATTACATACACGTAGAGAAGAGAGACAAACCAAACCTCAAAGAGAGTTAGAGGTAATGCTTAATAATAAATTTAGATTCTTTCAAGACAAGATTTAAAAACAGTTACACAATACCATATTAAGGTTGGAGACTAAGTAAAATGGAAATTATATTACAATCAACGTGGGGAAGTGTGTCAATCAAGCAAACAAGTCAAAGGAGAGGAAATTTGTATAGGCAGTTACAACAGTTTTAGACAATCAATGTTTTTGCATGAACAACAAGCAGAGAGAAAAAAAGAAGAGCTAGGAGTTGGAGAAACCATGCAGGTGATCCAGATTATTTTCGGCACAAAATGAGAGAGAAGATATAATAAATCAATGTACAGAGATATCTCAGATATTCAATAATATAACATAAATGTATCAAAGATGCGAACATAAATGTATCAAAGATGCGAACATAAACACAAAGATACAGTAATAGACAATTTTCTATTTATGAGCGAAAAATGTACAAAGACTGTAAAAATACAGAGTGAAAGACTCGCTAGAATGGTGGCCACTTATCTCTGAGAAGATATGTGTCCACTACTTTCATTCGCAAGAAGATCATTTTACAATGATTATCCAAAGGCCTTTCTATCATAAAGAAAATCCAAAACTCTAACCCCAAAATATGAAAAGCCAACGGTTTTGTGGACCTTGTTTTGGGTAGTTTGGTGTATCAACTTCCTGGGGGCATAAATTTGGCATATGATCTCTATTTGGGGCGCATGATATCTGGTTGGAAAGGTATAGTAGAGGAGATTCATTTTGGGGGCTCAATTAAAGCCTCTGGATATCATTCAGAAGCTCGATCCGAAAAAACCTTCATTTAGGCCCTCAAAATAGCTCCGGAAGTTAAAAACTGCTAAAAATAGTAAATTACCAAAATTACCAGAAAATTGTTTTGAGCTAGTTGGAAAAGGTGAGTGGCCATCAATATCCACTTGGATCAGCAAGACAAATTTTGGAGCACGTTGGAGCTTTTATGGAGCATATTTGGAGAAAAAGACTGAAGAGCTAGGTTGTGAGGCCTCGAGAGTGAACTCTCATGTGAGTTGCACTGTAACAACAATTGTTTGTTGTTGTTTGTTGGTAGTTTTTTTTTACAATGAGATCCCTTGAGTTTCCTAGTAGAGAGATTTCTGGTTACCTGTGCCAGACAGACCCTGATAAATGAATAGGACTCCCAAGGGATTGATATTAGTGATGGGGTACATTCCTTGGGCTGGGAAGGTCGAGAGGAAGAGAACTAGTGGAAAATCAAAATAGTTGTAGGAGAATACCAGTGGGTTGTGGGATTTCTCAGTTGTGAGATGACATTGAGAAACCACCCTCTTTTGTGGATTACTAGCCCCACCTCGGGGGTGAATTGTTGTTGAGAATTGGAACAAGTCTATGGTTGGGTGGAATGTTTGTCCCAAGCAGCTTGTTGCACAACCGCTTTTTAAAATACAAGTGTTTTATCTATTGTATGTGTTATATTTATGAGTTAAATTGTTGCACATCCACTCTATGTTTAAAAAGGATTTAAATGCTAATATGTTGAGTTATTAAACTGCATTCATGTCATTTTTAGCATGCTCTAGATGAATTTAATTAATTATATCAGATAATAGTTAAATTTGGTTGCAATTCGTAGCCGGTAAGCTACATGAAATTAGTTAGTGGAAATTTTTCATTTTTATGTGTTTTCCACGTAGTAATGATCCCTAGTTCAGCTGAGTGTTGTTACATATTAGTATCAAAGCTTCCAGTTCAAACAATGGATCTGTATGGGCCAAGATCTACTGTGAATTTGGATAAAATTTGTTGTTACAAATTTTGTTATGTGACGGATTTGGGAAAAAATGGAGAAAATTAGAGCGAAATCACCAAATTCATGAGAAAAAAATTGAGCTTAAATGCCTTAGAACTATTTAAGAGGTTTAAAGGAGTCAATCTATAGAGTTGCAGAGACAAAATTTGACCTGGAAGGTCGAAATTTGTGTTTTAATAGTCATTGTAGAATTGGGGGAAGTCTAATGGATCGACAGTTAAGATAGTGTTTGATTTGGTGATCAACGACATAGTTTCATTGTAATAGATTTAAAAACTTATAAGGTTTTCAAAGTTTGGAAAGGTCTAGTAGATCAATAACCGAGATTTGATTTTGACAGTTGGAAAAATTAGACAGATTGACAGTCTGGATTCATTTTCAACCATTTGGAAGTCGGAGAAGATCAGTCGTCAAGATCATTTTGAATAGTAGATTGACAGTCCAAATTCATATGAGATTTGGTCGAAAATTTTTAAGTGTTGGAGTTGGCCAAGAGAATTCATCGATGGTCGATGGTCGGGTCGGCCAAATCAACAAAGTATTTTGGTTTCCAACGAAAGTTGTCAATGGATGATGGACGAGTCGACATATATGGCAAAGTGTTTTGTTCAACAACAAAAAATGGTGATGATCAATGGTCATGTCATCCATTTTAGCAAGGTGTTTGCTCGACAAGAGGAATCATCGATCGTCAATAATCGAAGACCAGGTTGGCCAATTCGGCAAGGTTTGGGTCATCCAGGGGAAATTGTCAATGGTTGATGAAGAAAAGACAAGGATGACGTGTCATGGCACATCAATATCCACATGTCATGCCACACCAACCAAGTTGACACTTCATGATGATGTGTGATGCCACGTTAGCATAGTTTCCATGTCATCGAAGAGATGGTTAATGGTCGATGATCAGGATGATTGATTTTATTTTTTTTGTAAGTTAGTTAATATATTAGAACCTTCTTGAGAAAATTACACACCTGTTGTCTTGCGTGTCAACAGTGCCCAGCTGGAAAACCACTGTTGGCATGAGTCTGAGAAAGAGTGACACTTGTCCCAAAAAAAATTGTGACACTTGTGCAAAAAGAGACTTTGTTTGTCATGCAAAAAACTACAGTGCCACACAGGGAAACGGGTTATCTGAAAGCTAATCTATACAAGCGAAAAAATACAAAGCCTTGTTGAGCGAAGGCTATCTATAAACTGAACTGAACTAGAAAAGAACTAAAAAAAAACTTAAACATAATAGCTCTAGAAACCTGGACCAAATTTTGGGCCTGGGTTTTCTTCATCTTTCCTTTGTCGTGATCTGCAATTGCCTGCTAGAGATCCTAGAGAATGGACACCAAGTTGTCCACCATGCTCCATCGCTATGCATCTCTCTTCTGCAAATTCTTGAGGGTTTCTTTGACATCCTCTTGTCCTTTGGTCAATTCACACAGGGAGGCTATGATTTTCCCCCTGTACGTGCATTTGTCACAAGTGAGACGAGGCCTATAGTTGGGCGGGGTGGAGGGAGCAAAGGTGGCTTCATCGGGGTGGTGATGTGGGGATTCAGGAAGACGCGGTTGACAAGGTGGGGAGGCAGGAGGAGGCAGTCAACAAGGTGGGGAGGGGGGGAGGTGCAAAACCCATATAATTTCCCATGGCGTCAAACCATTCTACCCTACAACCATATGGATTTGAAAGTGGTGATAGGTCCTGGGAAGCTTCAAGAATTGGCTCAATGGGAGCAGATTCTACGATGGGAGCCAATACAGGTAAGTTCACTTCACAAATTGGCTCTGCAAGAGCAGGAGCGAAGGGGGAATGAAGAGCGATGAGAGGTGTAGGAGCTATGGGAGGATTCACAGTGAGGAGAGCATTGAAATATGGAGTGTGGTTGGAGTGGGACATTTCCTTGCCTCTGGCAGCATACCAGGCATCTCCTCACCTTGGTTTGCCTTGCAGACGGGGCATGGGGAGGGGACAGTGGACGCAGAGCCGAGTGACCAGGGAGCTCTAAAGAGGGAGAGGGAGAGCTCTGAGGTTCTAGAGAGGGAGAATTATTGCTTTCTTGGAGGTTGGGGCACAATAACGGGGGAGAGGCGATGGCCTCTGACATGAAATGCATCTCGTTGGGCGTGTGTGAGGGACGTCCATATTGAGTGCTCAGAAAGGTGGCAACATCGGAGCTTAAATGTTGAGGTTATGTGCTAGGGGGAGGGACTCCATCGTACGCCAGCTGGCTGGTGGTTTGGCTAGGTGGCTTCCCCGTGGCCTGTCCACTCATATTGCCACGAAACACCCCATCTGGGGGCAGGGTGACCGAATTCATAAAGAGTTTCATCCGCTAATAAAAATCACTAAAGACCAATGGTCGATGGTCGGGTTAATCCGTTTCGTGATGTATTGCAAATCAATTGTTAAAGGAAGGGGTTGATTGTCGACGATTGGGTCAGTAGTTTTGATAGGGTGTTTCATGTGCCAAAGGAGAATGTCGATCATCAATAGAGTTCAAATCAATGGATGAGATTTCATCCGAGTTTGATATCGGCGGTGGAGATTAAGAGGTTGTTATAATAGTAAAACAATGACTTTTCTATGATTTTTTTGGGATTTTGAAGATCACGAACTTGTGAGGCAATTTTGAGGCCATAAACAACATTTTTAGGAGTTCTAATTTTTTAGACTATAAGTGTTGTAGGAGCCACATACAAACTTTATATATTAAATAAAATAGCTCGAGGATAGCTTTCCAATGATTTATTTTGTTCACAAAACAAATCTTGTATGAGAAAGTTATAGAAGAGACAATTAAGGTAAAATTTTGGCACCAATTTACTTCCAGAGGGAATAACTACTTGCTCATAAGTATGTTTGGGGCACATGAGCAGTCTATGGAAATATTATGAACCATAGAAGACAACCATGGAACTAGATTTGGAATTTCGGTAGGTAAAAATATATAGTAAGAGAAAGAAGATACTTGTAGCATACGTGGATAAAAAAAGAGAAAACAATCTAAAACGTCTCTAGACCATAACTTTCAACTTGGAGGTCATATTTGAGAAAACGAATAGTCTCTAGAAAGGTATTAAGGAGGAGAAGATATCTATCCACCCAAAATTTTGAATTGGGTGCTAAACGTTATCAGAAACTAATAAAGTAAATTCTGCAACAATAATTGAGTGGGAATTGTAGCATGTGAATGTTGTAATCTTTTTCTCAGAACTTAAAATGAGGAATGAGTACAGTCATTGGAGAGTTGTTTCAAAGGAGACTGTGTCTAAGAAATCATATTTTGAATTGGTGCATTGCATTATTTGTAAATTGATATGAAGAATAACCCATGGTCTAATCAATGAAATGTTTTATAATATGCATGTTCTAACAATAATTATTACATGCACATTTCTTGCATAATTAGAGGTAAAGGAAAACAATTTTGGTTCTTATATGAGAACTGAAGTTATGGAATATTCTCAAGGATATTACAACCATGAGGAGGAGGAGGTCATAGTTCTACATGTTAGCATGGAAAATTTTGAGACACAGTCTAATGGAAGAAGAGGTAGGAGGGAGCCTGTAACTATGAGAAGCATGCATAGGGAAGTGAAAAGCTATAGGGAAGATACTGAAAGGATTATCAAGACTTGAGAAGAGATACTATAGAGTCAGAATATGTTCCATAGGTACATTAAAAAAGACTTTGGCACCAAGAAAGCAGTTATTGCTAGACAAGTGACGACATCCAGATCCCAACGTAGAAAGGATGATCATTGGAATGATAGACAATAAAAAATACTTGAGTAGGAACCATCCCTCTCCAAGGGATTCCACTAGAATAAATCATGTGAGTTTAGAGACAAGGAGAATCCCAAGTGTGTCTCCTATTAGGAGGAAGAGAAGAAGGCCTAAGGAAGACATCTTGCAAGGTGAACTCATGAAAATCAAGCCACCAACTTTCAATGGTGAGAAAAAGGAAGAGAAGAGGTAGAGGCCTGGCTATTGAAAATGAAGAAATATTTTCAACTGCATGATTACTCCTCAAGGGTAGAAGCTAGTTATGCAACCTACCACTTGCAAGGAAAGGAAACCATGTGGTGGGATTAGCTTGAGCAAGCTAGACACCTTGGTGAGAAGAGGATCTCATAGAGGCAGTTCAAAGGATATTTCCAAGAGAAATATGTGTCTTAGAATTATTATGAAATGAATATGAAAGAGTTATTTGAACTCAAGTTGGAGGGCATGACAATTATGGATGAATATGAGAAAAGATTATTTGAATTGTTGAAATATGTTGACATCATAAGGGATGAGAAGATAAAAATACAAAGGTTTATGAGTGGGTTACCTTCTTTCTACAGTGACAAGATACAATATGATAATCCCAAGACTTTGGAGGAATCCATAAGGAGAGAAAAACATCTTTATGAGAAAATCAAAGGAAAGAAAGTTCTCCAAAAATATTGCAATGACAAAATGGAGGGTAAAAATGATCAAAGGAAGAAATTTTTTAAGCTACCCCTTTTCAAAAAAAACTCCCAAGAAAATTAACAAGGTCATTCAACCTAAAATGAGCACAATACTGCATATTCATTTAGGAAGAGACTAATGAAACAACCTGTACAATGTTAGGAATGTGAGGGAAATCACTTATATAGGGATTTCCCTCACAAAGGAGAAAGAATGAAGATTTTCCACAACATTCAATAGGCTGAAACATTGGAAGACATGGGAAGAAACATGTCAAGGATTTATGCAGCCTTGAACAAAAAGCAAGAAGAATATCCATCCCCCATGATTGAAGTAGAAGGTCAGATTGATAACCATCCCATATCAATTTTAATTGATTATGAAGCTAGCCATAGTTACATAAACTCTAATGATTTTAAAATATTTCACTTGCAAATAAGTAAGCATAAGAAATCTTGGTTAGTTCAATTAGCCAAAGGGGCTAAGAGGAAAATAAGTGAGCTAGTTAAATATTTTCCAATAGACATGAATGGACTCAACACAAAGGTAGATGTGAACATCATACCATTGGGTTCATATGATTGTATAATTGGAATGAGAAAAAAACCATGTTGTCCTAGATTGTTACAACAAGACAACATGTCTTGATGAAGAAGGGAATCGAGGAAAGATTCAAGACATTCCACGAGTAGAAGTTGTTAGAGAAATTTTAGCTATGTAATTGAATTTTTTTTTTAGGAAGGGATGTCATGTTTTTGCAGCCCATATGGAAGAGGTAGTAAAACATAAAGTGGAAAGTATTGAAGACCATCCAGTCTTGAGGCATTTTGAGGATGTTTTTGGAGAAATGATAGAACTTCCACCAAATAGAGACATTGATTTCTTTATTGATTTGGTGCTAGGATTTGCCCCAATTTCCAAGACACCATACAAAATGGGCACACTAGAGTTGAGAGAGTTGTAGATGCAGCTCAAAGAGTTGTTAAGGAAGTGATATATACATCCCAATGTGTCACCTTAGGGAGCCCCAATGTTGATTTTGAAGAAGGAAGATGGAACCTTAAGTCCGTGTATTGATTTCAGACAACTAAATAAGGTCACCATAAAGAACAAATATCCTTTTCAAAGGATTTATGATTTATTTGATCAGCTGAAAGGTGCAAGAATATTTTCCAAGATTTAATTGATATAAGGCTATCATCAAGTGAGGATAAAGGAAGATGACATTAACAAGACATTATTCAAGACAAGATATGGGCTTTATGAATTCATGGTAGTGCCATTTGGGATATCAAATGCCCCATTTGTTTTTATCTTCTTGATAAATGGAGTATTCATGGAGTAATTGGACAATTTTTTAATTGTGTTCCTTGATGATATACTCATTTACTCAAAGACAAACGAGGAACATGAGAAACATTTAATAATGGTGTTTTTAGTTTTAAGAGAGAATAAGTTTCATTCCAATCTAAGTAAGTGTAGATTTGATCAAAATAAGATTCACTACTAGGGGGCATATTATTTCAGTAGATGGGATAACAGTTGATCCCGAGAAGATAAAGTCCATTAGAGGATGGTCAATGCCAAGAAATGTCACAGAGGTCAGATCATTCAAGGGCCTTACAGGGTATTACTGAAAATTCATAAAATAATTCTCCGGGATTGCATTTCCAATCACTTCTTTGCAAAATAAAGGAGTGAAATTTGAATGGACTCCCAAGTGTGAAGAAAATTTTCAACATATAAAAGACATTTTGACAAGTGCACCAATATTGAAGATTGCAGACCCAAATGAATATTTTTTTGTGCACTAATGCATGCAAGAAAGGACTTGGTGGATTCCTCACACAAAAAGATCAGTAGTATGCTACAAGTCACAACAATTAAAAGAGCATGAGAAGAATTATGCTACCCATGACCTAGAATTAACATCCATTATTAATGCATTAAAAATGTGGAGACATTACTTCATGGGAGAAAATTCGAGCTAAGGACATAACACTATAGTTTAAAACATTTGTTTGGCCAACCAAGATTAAATGTCAAACAAACTATATGGCTATTATTCCTTAGTGAATATGACTTTGAGATTAAGCACATAAAAGGAAAGGAAAATCAAGTGGTTGATGCACTCAACAAAAGAGCTCAAGAAATGAATATTACAACCATTAGCATGTACATGATTGAGCTGAAAGATAAAAAAATTACAACATCAAATTCAAATTAGTACTATTTGCAAATAAAAGAAACATTAAAACAAGGAAATTTACAACATAAATTTAAGCATTATGAGCTACAAGAGGATGGAGTTATCACGTACAAAGGAAAAGTATATGTGTCGAGTTCCAATGAGCTAAACAATACAATGATGAGGGAAATTCACAATGTGCCATATGTTGGGCATTCAAGATATCAAAAAAGAATTGCAGCCGTAAGAAGCCAATACTTTTGGCTAGGAATGAAGAAAGAAGTGGATAATTATATAGCCAGGTGTTGAGAATGCCAGAAGGTCAAGAGTGAACATAGACATCCAACGAGGTTGTTACAACCATTTCCTATTATAGAATGGAAGTGGGAAGTAGTTACAATTGATTTTATTACAAAGGTTCCCAAAACAGTGAAATTATTCCATCATGGTGGTGGTGGATTAATTAACTAAGGCAACACATTTTATTCCTATGAAAACTACACACAAGGCAACAAATATTGCAGAAATCTACATGAAGGAAGTTGTCAGGATACATGGGGTGCCTAAGGCAATTGTTTCAGACGGAGATACAAAGTTTAGATTTAATTTCTAGAAGGGTTTGTTCAAGGTCTTTGGGATCAATCTAAATCTTAGTATAGTATATCACCTAAAGTTGGATGGGTAAAACGAGATGACTAATAGAATAATTGAGGGCATACTTAGAATGTATGTGATGGACTAACCATCAAAGTGGGAATGTTATAATTATTTAGCTGAATTTTCTTACAATAATGGGTATCGAACCTCATTAAAGATGAGTCCATTTAAAACATTGTACGAATAGAAGTGTAACACACTAGTGATTTGGGATAATCCAACAGACAAAGTTGTTACTGGGTCATATTTGTTGAAAATATCAAGCATACTTTAAAGGTTGCCCAGGATAGGTAGAAAAGTTTTGCTAACAAGAATATAGGTTTTAGATATTTTAAAGTGGGAGAACATGTATTTTTGAAAGTGAAAGAAAAGATAAGTTCACTAAGATTAGAAAGTTTCTCAAAGTTGGAAACAAGATATTGTGGACCTTTTGAAATCTTAAAAATGATAGGGCCAATTTCATACATGCTAGAATTGCATGCATCCATGAGAGTGCATAATGTATTTCATGTGTCATTATTAAAGAAATATGTTCCTAACCCTAACCACATAATTGATTGGACTGTGATCCAAGTGGAACACGAATGAGATTTCCAGGTGGAACCAATAGTACACATCCTGGACTAGAAAGTCAAAGTGATCAGGAAAAAATACATAGGGATGGTAAAGGTTCAATGGACCTTCTACGGTCCTAAATACACTACATGGGAACATGAAGAAAACATGCGGGAAGAATACCCACAAAATTTTGACAATTTTGAGGAAAGCAAAATATAAGAATGCAAGACCCCATTTTGAGCAGTTAGAGTTCTGGAACCACATCTCAGAGTCCTAGCCAACCTGCAATGGGGGCCCTAAAAATGAATGGTACAAATCGATGGACTAATAAAATTAAAGGGGGTACATTCCTTGGGTTAGCGGGTTGAGAGGAACAACATATTTTAGTTGGAACTGTTACTGGGGTTGTAAAAGAAATTTGAAGAATCTTTTATTTCTTAGTATTATGATGTAAATTTGTGCATTCATATAAACATAGTGTGCACCAAGGACGATACACAATTGCAAGGGAGGGGGAATGTAACATACCCACTATAATCCCCATTTTAAATAATTTTTAGTGTATATAAAATTTTTGGCCACAACCAAGCGATGTATATGAAAATTATATTTATGAATTTTAATAATAAAATGTGATGCTAGTTGTTAGGGGACATGGACAAAGATGGAGGATGAATTAATCCAAAATAGAGGGGAGGTTATAAGATAATGTCTAATAGGGGTCCAAGGGGGGAATTACCCATGTCTATTAATTCAACCCACATTCCTGAATTTTATTATCATTATGTATTAAACTTCTATTTTCTGATTGAGTTTCTCCAAAGCCAATCATTGAATGCATGTAAAAGAGTGGGTGTGAGAAGTATCATCCCATAGTTATTGGGAGCATGGGAGATGAGTACAATCAACTTTTGAAAGTGTGTGATTCAAGAAAGAAATACAAAGGAGAGGAAGTTCATATGGGAAGTTACAATAGTTTTAGACAGTCAATATTTGTGCATCAAGAATAAGCAAAGAGAAAAAATGAAAAGCTAAGAGCTGGAGAGACCATGGAGGGAGAATTATGGAGAATGCTAGAGAATTTATGGAGCATATTTGGCGCAAAATATTGAAGATCCAAGTTGTCATGCTTGCAAGTAAACTGTTGTGTGAGTTGCACTGTAACAACAAATGTTTGTTGTTGTTTGTTGGTAGTTTTTCTAGTAGTCATCTCCCTTCAGTTTCCCAGTGGAGAGATTCCTTCTTACTTGTGCCAAAGAGACCCTGATAAATGAATGGGACTCCCGAGGAACCAATATCAATGAAGGGGTACATTCCTTGAGTTGGTTATGTCGAGAAGAAGAGAGTTGGTGGAAAATCAGGATAGATGTAGGAGAATACTAGTGGGTTGTGGGATTTATGAGATGTAAGTGGAAAATGAGAGACCACCCTATTTTATGGATTTATAGCCCTAGCTCGAGGGTGACTTATTGTTTATATTTGGAATAGAAATTATATGGTTGGGTGTGTTGGAAAATATTTAACAGATAGCGAATGCTTGTCATTGATGGAAAGTACAACAATGAAGATGGCATGAGTACAGAAAGTATGTAATAGATGGACATTATGAGAAGACACTGTAGAGAAGATTTGAATAAGCTCAGAAGAGATAGTGTAGAGGATTGTTGGCAAGAATAGCGATGGAAAAGATCAGCAGGATCAACAACGCAGTGATAATGGGGGAGGAGCAGCAACATTGATTGTTGGATCAACAATTCAGAATTCTCGATGACTGTCAGATCTCAATGTAGACAAGAAGAGTGCGCAGATATGGAGGATAGATCTCCGGCATTAGATTCGAGTGCAAGGATTGACCATCGTAGGGTCTAGGAGGATCTGCACGATATTTAAAAGTGCAAGGTGAAGCGAGTTCGCGAAATCTCAAAATCCCGATGCAGACACAATGAAGACTTGCGAAATCACGAAAAGATTCTGACCATCAATACACCAAAATATGTGGATCGTTGATCTAAGATCCATTTTAGAGTTTTTCCTATCGCGACTTGGAGTGACAAGAACCTCCATCACAGGAATTGCGAGATGCGAACTCACGATAAGATCTGGACCGTCAGATCACCAAGGATTCTGGACTGTCGATCTGAGCTCTATCTTGGAGCTTCGCTTATCGCGACTTGGAGTGATAAGAATCTCCATCTAAGGAACAATGAGATGTGAGATTGCGAAAAGATCAGGACCGCCGGACCACCAAGAACATGGATCGTTGATCTGAGCTCCATCTCAGAGCTTCACCTATTGCGACTTGGAGTGATGAGAATATCCATCTAAGGAATAGTGAGATGCGAGATCGTGAAAAGATCAGGACCGTCGGACCACCAAGAATGCGGACCATTGATCTGAGCTCCATCTCGGAGCTTCGCCTATCGCGACTTAGAGTGACGAGAACCTCCATCTTAGGAAAAACAATATGCGAAATCACGATTCAATTGCAACCATCGGATCAAGGTGTGATCTGGACCGTTGATTCGATTCCATTTCGGAGTTTTGCGAATTGTGACTTGGAGAGGCAAGAAACATAACCACAAGAACGCTGAAATCGTTATATGCGAAATTGTGATATGATCTGAGTTGTTGAATCAAGATTAGATCTGAATCGTCGAATCATAGGACAAGTGGCAAGTGATTGGAATTTTGCTGACTTGGATTCAACAAAGCATGGTGTGGAAACTCACGAAATACAAAGTGCCTTTTGGCATAGCCTATGGTCACTGCCAGTGGTCATGAGAAGGGAAGGAGTCAGTTCAGATAAGCTCCATTTCGAGGTTTCGGGGATCGCGACTTGGAGTGTTGAGATGCCTCATCTCCAGATTCACGAAATGTGAAATCACGAAAGCGCTTTATGCATAAGCGCATGGTCACAGCCATTTGGCGCATCGATGGAAGATGGAGGAAGAAGCTAGAGGAGCTAAGCTTCACCATACGAATGCCAAAATACCAAAAAGGTGAAATGTCACTGTAACCGGTGGTCACCGCCTGTGGTCATGTAGAGGAGGGAGCTAGAGTAGCCAAGCTCCTTTTCGGAGCTCGCGACATGAAGAGTCAAGATGCCTCATCGCAGAATCTCCGAATTGTGAAAGTGCGAAACGCATGAATCACGACAATATCCTTCAGAGCTAATCCAACGGTGCAGATGAAACTGAAGGAGATCGGAGGGGATACTATTTCACGTCATAGTGTAACTACCAAAAACCACTGATGGTTTCTGCTAGAGGACTCAAAGACACTTCGGGGTGATTGACAGAGGAGATGAAGAGTCTCTGGGAATATTCAAGAGGGATGAAGATGCTCATGGAGGCAATTGACAGCTGGATGAGCATTGAAGCCTGTAACTGGAACAGAGAAGGTGAGCTCGACTGTCACAAAGAAGACGAAGAGTCTCAACTGCCAGAGAGGCTGAGGAATCTCAGCATAACATACAATGATGTTGAACGAGTGGAAAAATGGCCAGAGAAGATGAAGAGTCACAATGATGATCAGACAGAGCACTCGAGTTGTGGAGGATATTGGTGTGGTGTGAGTATGCAGAGGTATTGCATGCATTGCATGCACAAGGTGCACAAAATCTATAAATACATAGTACAGAGAAAAGATGGGGTTGTTGTTGTTGGTGGTGTAGCTGTGATTGTCATTGTTGAAGGTGATTCATGTGTGAAGAAGGAGGAGAGTGCAACAACTGAATTGAACAGAAGAGGAATTATGCAGTGAATGGACATGGTGCACAGAGCAAAAAGAGCAGAAGAACAGACATCGCAAGTCATGTGTGCAAGAAGTCAGTGAGGCAGACAGAGCAACAAAATGCAACATAATAGTGATGAGTTTGGTAAGCCATTGTTGAACATTATATCACTATAATAAGTTTCAGTAGCAAAGATTTATATTTCAGGGTGGAAGGGAGGTGCTAGGGAGGACTGTTGTCCTCATAGATTCAAGTGGGTGCTTGAACACATGGAGTTGTAGTTTCCATCTGGTTACAACGAGAGAAATTAGGGTGGCAGGGTGGTGCAAGGGAGAACTCTTGTTCTCTGTTATACAGGTTGGTGCCTGTATGATTGGAAGTTGATGCTTCCATCCAGTTGGTGCTGGAAACACTCAGGGAGTTGGTGCTTCCTTCTAGTTGGTGCTAGAGAAACCAGGGAGTTGGTGCTTCCTTCTAGTGGGTGATAGAGAAAATAGAGAGTTGGTGCTCTCAACAAGTAGCAGCCTGCAAAACTGAGGTTGTATCCTCATTATGAGTTGGTGCTCATATGTATGATAATGTAAAGATTGTAACTATTACTTATCATATAAAGAAAAAGAGGTTTTTACCCTGTATGGGTTTCCTCGAT
>JZKD02S2054733.1:216333-230005 GCA_000966675.3 Picea glauca | reverse complement strand
AGTTGTCCAACAGGGTGGAATGTTTTTCCCAAGCAACTAGTTGCACAACCGTTTTTAAAAGATAAGTGTTTTATATGTTGTACATGTTATATTTATGAGTTAAATGGTTGTGCCTCCACTTTGTGTTTAAACAAGTTTTATATGTTACTGTGTTGAGTTATTAAACTACATTCAGTTCATTTTTAGTATGTTGCGGACGCATTTAATTAATGATATTAGATAATAGTTAAATTTGGTTATAATTCATAGTTGGTAAGCTATAGAAAATTAGTTAGCATGAATTTTTCATTTTTATGTGTTTTTCGCGTAGTAATTGTTGGAGCCGCCTTTTACAAATGGTTGAAATATAATTCTTGCAATCAAAAATTTTCCTCGACATGTGAAGTGGCGATAGCCTCTATAGTCCTAAATCATCATCGCCTAACCATTAAGCAAGTCTATCACTTTTCTTTACCTCGCGCTTTCGTGCTTCGGGAGTTACAAGTTGCAAGGTTTCCAAATTTCGATATGTGAAGTCGTGAGACGGCTTCAAAAGTCACCTGGGTTAGTGTCGGGGGTAAGTCGCTTTAAACTATAGTCAAACACTATCGGGGTTTCGCGACTCGGCAATCACTCTTCCAAAGAACTATACCTTTGTAGCCCCGAGTCGCAAAGTCGCGATATTCTTTAAGCACTTAATGCAGATTACGTTTTTTAAACTAAATCGCATCATCACGATTTCGGGTTTTGGGGGCTCAAAGGGAAGGGGTGATTTCTCCCGATATGGTGAACGCCGAAAAAGGATATTAAAGACTAAAACAAAACCTAATTAAAGGAGCTAGGCTGGATCAATAAATGCATTAATAAAAGTTTAATACACATTGTCTACGAAGTAATTTTAAATGTCTTTGTGCTAATTTATGTTGCGACTCATCAAAAAGTTATGGCATTTATTTGAGATACGATGAAGTGACAGATAAGGATATTGATTTTATTGCTAAATCTTTCATTAAAATGATTTGACCATTCTGTTCACAAGGACACCGTGGTTTTAAATGGCTAAGATAAAGGAGTTCTTTCTTTCATTATTTCAAATTTCATTTCTATTTTGCGCAAAGAAGCTTTTTTCATCAGGTTAACTTTTGTCTGTATATACATCTTTACTACAGGAGAGCTGAGTACAGAGTCCTCTATCATGGCTCCATGAAAATCATCTAAGGCGATTGCTGAGAGTTCAGGGCAAGGCTCAGATGTTGTTTCTGATACTTCACCCCGAAGTATTGATACCGTCAAAACCTGTTCATACGCCTTTGACATTCTTCAGTCCGAATTGGTGGATTGTTCAGATGATTCCAGCGATAATGAGAAGGACGATTTGGCCACCAAATACAAAATCGGTGTTCAAGCGGAGATGCACAAAATAGCAACAAGGCCATGGCTCCTTCCCTATTATGATATAATCAGATGGGCGCTAGACCATGTGGATATCCTAACCAGGACTATTATCAGCAAGCAACAAGTGACGATTGGGACTTTTCGACCTGAACATTTGCATGCAATGTATCAACTATCACCAACACCAAACTTCGCGTACAATGCCGAGTTTCGGGAAGATTTCAAGTGGAAGGAATGCCAACAATACAGTAGAAACTTGTCTGATCTGATCAAAGATTGGGTCTCTCACCCCGCAAAATTCAGGGCGGATGGTAACGAAGTTTATTCAATCTCTCCCTTAGAACCACAATTCAGGTATATAACAATGATGACCTGTAGGTTGTACGAGAGGGAGGACACCGCACACTTTTACCTCCCGTGGGTGCCTCTGATTCACACAGTCACCGAAGGTTGTTCCTTCGACTGGGCCAAACTGTTGTCAAATAGTCTAACCAGTCGGATTACTGAATATCGAGTGCAGAAGGTGAATGGGAAAGCCACCTCATTTTTCATGTCCGCCTACATCATGGACATTGTTTGTTTCATGACACCTTTCCCTCTAATGAGCTAGAGCTGGACTCCATCTGATGCTGAGCCTATCCATGCCTATCACTCAAAAATTTGGGAGGATAAGGCCATAGAATTCATATACAATATTTTCAATTGGGTAATGGTACCGATGCATGTCTCCATCTTCGGTAACCCACCACCTAGGATTTCGGATAGCATCGTCACCAACTTGAGTAGTGTGGCTGACTAGTATGTAGAAGAAGATTTTTCATACATCAAGGGTTTCGGCGCCTCTGTGCCCTTGTATGCTCTACCACTATTTATGCCAGATAGGCTGGTATGTGGTGTAATCGCCAAGAAAACCGTGATCGGTGGCATAAGAAAAGAGCTTAAAGTTTTTTCGAAGAAGGTATGGCCGCCTTTCCCCATTCATTTGAATACATATTCTTTATTATATTTTGGACATGTTAAAGATGAGGCAGCGACCTTAGAGGATATTAAATTGGTCCACATTGAGTTTAAGAAACACGACCCACACAAGGTCCAGGGTAATCACATGGTGAGTTGTGGCCTAAAAAGATATGAACATGAGCATTCACCTCACGACGACATCTTCCGAGGGGCGAGATCTTATGCCGAGGTCCTAAGTTAGATTCAAACCCTGTAGCCAGAGGAGATGGCCGATTTCTTCAAATTTCAAGAACACCGACGAAGCTTCCTTTTCGCAGTCTTACAGGGTAAGAACCCACTGATTGCATATGTACAGCAAATGAAATCCAGGGGCTCCAAATATTTAGGACCTGACCAAGGGGAAAATCAGGAAAAGAAAAAGAAAATCGGGGACTCGAAACAGGAAGCCGAGATCCCCAACTCTCCAAGCAAGCCAGCCTCGATTGTTACCTCGGGGAAATCATCCAACAAAATCGGAAGTCCCATCGTTTCTGTCACTCCCCTACAGTCCACAAAGGGGATCCCCGGTGAGGGATGGATTTTCGGCAAAGAACTAACGCCTATTACTGTAGAAGAGTTGCCTCCGAACGAATTTTTCTTCGATAAGAAGAGAAAGGTCGTTGTGAAGCAAGAGATTTACCGGGAAGCGGGAACAGTAGCCAAAACATTCAAAATCCTAGCCGATGGAAAAGCCATGAAAAAGGGGGAATTCACAACTCAGATAGCAGGGACGTTGGGGGATTTTTCTACAGCCAACCAATACTCTGTCGGATCCCTAAAAGAACAATTAACACGGAAGAACCGCTTGGTCATAACTTTGGAGGCTAAGCTAGCTACAACAAAAGCTACTGTCAGAGATCAGGTGAACACAGGTCTAGAGCTAGTCAGAGCAGCCGATCAAAAAGAAATCGAGCGGCTCAAATTCGATCTCGAGTAAACATAGCTGTCGGCCCAGACCATTCAGTCACATATAAACCAACAAGAAGAATTGATAGGTCAGTTACATGCAAAGTTAAGTTTTGCTGAGAACCAGGTGATAGATATCGGATATTCCAACCCCAAGCTATCGAAATCCAAAAAAGAGTGTTAGTAGCTCAACAAGATTTACTCGCTAAAGTGGAAACCATTCAAAACCACTACCAGATCATTGATCAAGTGTTGGAAGACATCTCTTTGAGAGAAAGAGAAGTTGGGGCGGCTCGGGTCTCTTTCCAAGAGGCTGTCATAGCCACAACGAAAAAGGAAATGGGCAGTAGTTCAAAGCTCTCCATCCCAGAGTAGACCAGAGGTAACATCTTGCTGAAGGCGTGGGAGCGAAACATACCAGAGAGTAGAGAACGCGCTAAAGAGGTAAGAAACTCTTGTGAAGAAACCTTCAGCTTGATAGATGAAAGTTTGTTGAGTCTCAATAATGAAAGCAACGCTGGGACACTGGACCAGATCGATATAGCCAAGCACCTGCTAAATATCAAAGAGAACGAGGAAAAAGAGCGGGCTAAAATATCACAGATCAGCTAGACTGACATAGTCCAAGTGGATAAATGGTTAATAAAACCAAGTATACAGTTATGTTCTATCATCACCGAAGACCGAAAAGTGGGAGGAAGGTTGCCACAGTTAGCGAAGGATTGTTACACTTTTGGTGCAATCCATCAAGCAGAGCCTTCGAGGTTGATAGCCCAGTTGGTGGAGAGGTGCATCACTTGCACCAAGCAGGTGAAAGGACAGGTTCCCGGTACCAAATAATGACAAGTGTTTTCCTGTTCTATTTTTAGAACCCAAAGAGTAAAGAAAAGAAGGTGTTCCACCCGCATGAAAGATGACAAAGGAAAAGAAAGAGAAATGCTTGAACTTCTCATTTTGTAATCGAAAATTTTGAGAACAATTGAAATTCAAATGTTCAGAAGTTTGTATATATAGGCATTTTGAAGAAGGAAAGGGGGTGGGACCTTTTTGTCCGATTGTAATAGATACTTTTTCGTTTGAAAATCAATACAAAGCAATCCGAAGATTCATGATTCTGTCAAGACTGAGTTATGAGTTTGTTTCCTCTGTTATCTTATATTCAATTTCATTTCGCATATATATGTCTGATGCATGCCTCACTGCAATTTAGTATAACCTCTACCGTGGTGATCAACTTTTAGACGTCTAATCATTTGCATTTTTTCCTCTGTATCAGCTATCAGCAAGTACAAGACCTGTGAATTTTTTTAGATCTTTATATTTTATGCTTCGTTCGATTTATTCTTTTGTTTACAGGGTGAGATTCTCCCTTGATAGGAGCCTCACATTATAGAAAGCTTAATGTTTTCTCACATTTCTAACATGATTTATTAAAAATTAACTCAATTACGGGAAAATGCCTTTGGTTCACATTCTATCTGTGATTTTGGATTCGAGAGTACTCTTTTTACGATCCAAAATTTGAGGCAACATCCTAAACCTCGAACTTTCCTTTAACTTTCCGTGTTCCTCTATGATTGTTCCCATTGCCAGACAACCCAATATTGAACCCAACTTGTTGGATCAAGCCACCGTCGCTCTGAACATTTTTGACACCATACGTAAAACAACCACCACCCGAGGAGAAATATAATGTTCATGGGATGCCATTGAATGGGATATAAGCATCCAGGAACTTTTGGAAGCGAGACAGAGGCAACTTAGAAATCAGCATTAGCTTCCTTTCTTGAGGGTTGATCCTCCCCCTTTTTATATTTCACACCACTTTTGGATGCCTAGACCTTGTACTTTCTAGTGTTAAGTATAGGCTCTGGAACAACATCTTTCTAGCGTCGTTGTCGGGGACCGAAGTTACGAAACCTTTTCTCTAGAAGAACGACATTCTTAGTTCCTACCCTTTGATAGTGAACAAAGGGTGAACACCTTGTTAAGGATAAAATTTCATCATTCACTTGGCGACTCCACGTTTAAGTAAGATGGCTTATGGGTGAAGGAACACCAGACAAAACCCAGATGGTAAACATACCACGCCCATTTTCGATCCCGAAAAAATACTGAAAACAAAAGGCTCCCTTAAGCTGACCACTGCTATCTACCATCTTAAGTACCCATAGCCCAAGGCTAAGAGTTCTTTTGAACCTCCAACTTCGCACAATTTCCCCTCTGAAACCATCAACCCAACTTTATCTCTCCCTAAAGTTAAAAGTGAAATCCATCTGACAACCTCTGATGTACATAAAGGTGAAAATCCCGCAGTAAATGTATCAGCGATCAATGTCCTGCCGACCCTTCAGTTAGATTTCACGACCCCACCTAGTCTCGAAGAGTATACCATATAATCATATTCCACACCTGTGGGTTCCCCTGATTACATCTCTTGCAAATCCGAGGAACCAATCCCTCTCATCCCTTTTCACCTTTCTTCGGTTTTCTCGTCTCTTGAGGAAGCTAAGGATTCACTTTTAGTGTTCCAGAACCCTCTTTATAATGCACCGTTTTCTTATCCTGTAGTACCGATGGTGGCTATTGGAGGAGGAGGTGGAGGGGTTTTAGGAGGGGGAGGTGGAGGGGCTCCAGGAGGAGGTGTGGGGGGCCAAGGGTCGCCCCCGCCTCCCAGAGTTTTCACTAAAGTAGTTGCAAGATATGCGCCTCTAGTCCTACCTGCCCCTCTTCACGACCTTCTTGAAAACTACATGAAAAACTTACCTAAATTTACAGGGGAAGGGGACTTGACCACGGCCGAACATATAAATTTCTTTGATTAGTTCGCAAATATCCTAGGTCTCAAACACGAAGACGTATACTCGAGGTTGTTCGTCCAAAATTTCAAAGGACAGGTACGAACCTGGTTTCGAGGTCTACCCGCAGGTTCGATATTATCGTATGATGCCCTAGTAGAATCTTTTCTTAGACAATGGGGAGAAATGAAATACCATTTGTATTATTTGACCGAGTTTGGGTCTTTAAAGAAAAAAAAATTGGAAACTGTTATGGAATTCATTCAAATATTTAACAAGTTATATAATAAGATCCTAGTCGAAGTTAAACCATCCCAACCTCCAGCCAAGGTAACCTTTGTGGAAGCCTTCGAACCTGATTTCACACTTCTTTTGAGAGAAAGGAGAGGGGCTACCCTGACCCAAATGAAAGATGATGTCGTAGAGATCGAATATAACATGATGGCTTCTGACAAATTGAAAACAAAGGTAGAAATGGGAAACCAAGAAACTAAATGTTTTAGGGAGCAAGTGGGACCCTTAGGCCCTAGTAGATCCTCAGATGATAAAATCGATGATATGGCTAGGATAATCATAGAATTATCAAATAAGATTTCCAAAATGGAACTAGATCAAGCCAAGGTAGATCCTTTCGTGAAGAGGGAATTCAGAAGAAACCCCAATCCTCAAAATCAACAAAGACAGATTAAAAATGAAGACCAGAAAATTCAAACTCCTTTAAAAAAATGAACATTTTATAGGAGGAAACAACCTCGAATATTTCGAGGACCTGGATGAAGATGTGACAAATTCGGGTGACGATTGCACACAACCCTACTTAACTAAGGAAGACTATGGGAAGTCCTTAAATCCACTGCAACCGTCAAATAAAGACGTTGACATAAAAAACACTGATGTTTCTATTGATCAAGAAATAACCGATTCTATAATGGCTGAGGTCCAACCTAGGTACAACCTGAGGTCTAAAAACAAACCTGCGTCGACTCCTTAACCCAAGAAAATTCTCCCCAGAGGAGAAATATACTAGCCCATCCCAAAAGAGACCGAGATACCTACTAGCAAAGTAAGAGAGGTAGATTCGCTGAATCCCAAAGTAAAGGAGGCTGAGACCCAAATGAAAGAAACTAAGATAGCTAAAACACATATACCAGTAGATAAACTCATGGGAAATAAATCAGCACAAACAAATAAGTTAGAAAAGAAGGAGTCTGAGGTTTCAACCAGAGAAACGGACAAAGGTAGTGGAGGTTTCAGCCTTGAAAATGAGATAAATAAGATCAAAATACCGATCCCCCTGGTCGAATTAGCGAAAAAACCTGTGTATCGAAAGCAGATAACCAAAATGGTAGGTTTTTCAGATCTAGAAAGTCACTCTGACGTGATAAACTTGGAATATGATAAGCCTAATATCAATTTTGGTCCACATTTCAAGGGTGCCAGAGACAACATCGCCCCCTTCTATATTACCTTGAATGTACATGATCGACTGTTGCATAACTGCATGCTAGACTTTGGGGCCTCGCATAATGTGATGCCCAAGTCTATTATGGATAGACTAGGCCTCGAGATCACCAAGCCTTATGGATATCTCTACTCTTTCGATTCAAGAAGGGTTAAGTGCATGGGTATGATAAAAGATTTAGTAGTCACCCTTGCACAGTTCCTGGTGAAAAGCGTCCTAATGGATGTAGTTATCGTTGATATACCTCCAAAGTATGGTTTACTGCTATCTAGTTCACGGGGAGCCAAAATTGGGGGGTCTTCTCAACTAGACATGACCTGCACCACGATTCCTATGTTTGGTGGACAATTTACTCGGCTCTACAGGGAAACAAGGATAGCATACACAGTGAGCGACCCGCAAAATCCTAACAATTTTCCTGTTTATGTTGTCGATCAAGATCTAGGAAATTATATTTTGTCTTTTGATGATGGTGTAAATAGCTATACATATGAGAATTACATAGATGAAAACGAATCAGGAAATATAGACAAAAATTTGTATCGCACTGGAATTTGGAAAATGTTTTTTGACGGTGCCATGTCATATGAAGGAGCAGGTGCAGGAGTACTGTTTGTAGCACCTGAAAATGAATTTTTTATTCCTTTCTCTTACAGGCTTCAGTGGGATATAGACTGTACCAATAACATATGCGAGTATGAGGCTTTATTTTTAGGATTAGAAGCTTCCAGGAAGCTGAACATAAAGAATCTGGAAGTATACGGAGATGCATAGTTGATAGTGAAGTAGATAAACCGACAATATCATGCCAAACACCCAAGATTGAGATCTTACAGGAATTGCACCTGGGATTTAATGGAACATTTCTTTTCATCGATAAATGTTCATTTCATCCCATGCGTCGAAAACCTGCAAGCCGATTCGTTAGCCAAAGTAGCTTCAACTTTCGTACCCCCTACTACTTTCAAATTAAAATACCACATAGAGGTAAGGCATTGACCATCCATACCAAATAACATACAACACTGGTAGGTCTTTGAGGATGATGAACAGATCAGAAAGTTCCTGGAAATGGTGGGTTATTTCTCCGAAACCCACATTGACCAGGAGAACCAAAACGATCATGCCTGGATCATGCAAGAGGGAGAGGAGCCTTAGGAGTTCCAAGAGAAAATTTCTAATCATCGCATGTTGATTTTAAAGAACAATCAGATTATGAAGGGACTTATCCCTCTGGAGATACTTTTAGACCAAAATGATATGCCCTTAAAGTCTTCTTTGCAACCCCAACTAGAAGAGGTTGAAGACTGCGACATAGGGACCAAAGAGGAGTCTAGGATAGTAAAAATATCAAAGTACCTTCCTCCTGAAGTAAAAAGCAAGTATAAATACTTACTCAGGCGGTACAAAGATGTTTTCGCTTGGTCATGTGAAGAGATGAGAACCTATGACACCACTGTGATTGAACATAAGATACCCTTGAAGCCTGGTGTCAAACCCTTTAGACAAAAACTCAGACAAATCAATCCTATTTTATTGCCCGTGGTCGAAAGGGAAGTCAAAAAGCTCCTGGATGAAAAAATAATCGTACCACTGAGATACTCCGATTGGGTAGCAAACCTGGTCCCGGTTAGAAAGAAAAGTGGGGAAATTAGACTGTGTGTTGATTTAAATCTAAATAATTCCTCCCTCAAAGACAATTACCCTCTACCCAAAATGGATCACATTTTAGAAAAAGTAGATGGGGCAAATAGGATGTCGATGATCGACGGGTTTTCCGGGTATAATCAAATTTCCGTCAACGAACACGATAAGGAAAAAACAGCCTTCACCACCCCTTGGGGTACATTTATGTATGACAAGATGCCTTTTGGTTTAATGAATGCAAGTGCTACTTTCCAACGTGCTATGGATATCGCTTTCATTGGTGAAAGGGACAAATTTGTGGTTATCTATTTTGTTGATCTAACCGTTTTTTCTAAATCTGATGAAGACCATCTGATACATCTCAAGCAGACGTTTGAGAAATGCCACAGGTTTGGTTTGTCTTTAAACCCCAAAAAGTATCACTTTGCTATGCAAGAAGGTAGACTCTTGGGCCATATTGTGTCTCGAGATGGAATCAAAATTGATCCTAAAAGAGTTGAAGCTATAGACACAATAAATATCCCTAGGATTGTAAAAGAGATTCAGTCATTCTTAGGAAAAATAATTTTTTTGAGGAGTTTTATCCCAAACTTTGTTGAAATAGTGAAGTTGATCACATATATGCTAAAGAAAAACAAAGAAGTGAAATGGACAGCAGAAGCCAAAGCATCATTTGCACGCATCAAGAAGGTTATAAGCGAGGCACCTGTACTGGCAAGCCCTGATTATCTAAAGGATTTTCTTATTTTCTCGTTCGCCTCCGAACACACACTTGTCGCGATACTCCTCCAGAAATATGAAGAAGGTTTCGAGCAACCGATAGCCTTTTTTAGCAAAAGTCTTAGAGACGCTAAACTCAGATATGATATAATGGAAAAACACGCATATGCTATGGTGAAGGCATTAAAGGATTTCAGAACCTACTTGTTGCATTCCAAGGTAATTACATACGTACCCACTAGCTCCGTAAAAGACATTTTGGTTCAGTTCGACAGTGATGGCAAAAGAGGATGGTGGCTTGCCAAAATTCAAGAATTCGACTAGGAGATAAAACCAACGAGACTAGTAAAGGGACAAGGTTTGGATAAACTCTTAGCTGAATCAAATTTTAGAGCTCTCAGAATAAATGGCCTACAGGGAGGTGAAGAGTGTGTGGACATGAACGAGCTCGATGAACCAATAACTAAAAACAGAATCGAAGAGAAGTTTGCTTCATCAGATTGGTACAAAGACATAGTGTCCTACCTATTGACCTTGAAGTGCCCGAGTGATTTACCTCCATCTAAATCTAGAACGCTGAAGCTTCATGCGGTCAAGTACTATATATCCGAAAGCCAATTGTATTGGAAGGACCCACTTGGATTCTTGTTGGTTTGTTTGGCTGAATCAGAAACAGAGAAGGTCATAAGTCAATTTCACGAAGGAGTGTGTGGAGGACATCACGCCTGGAGGGAAATGACTTATAAGATCATGAGGGAAGGATATTATTGGACCAAACTTTTCTTAGACGTCAACACCAAGGTCCGAGCCTACAACCCTTGCCAATTGTTCACAGACAAGCATAAACTCCCAGCAATGCCGTTGGTTCCGGTCAAAACGGAAGCCCCTTTTCAGCAACGAGGATTAGATTTTATAGGCGAAATTAACCCTCATTCTAGCGCTCAACATAAATGGATCTTGACTGCTACAGATTACTTCACCAAATGGGTGGAGGCTATTCCAACTAGAAGGGCTACGGATTCGGTGGTAATAGATTTCTTAGAAGAGAACATTTTGTCTAGATTCCGCTGCCCTCGAAAGATAGTCACAGATAACGCCCAGGCCTTTAAATCTATGGCTATGGTCAGTTTTTGCCAAAAGTACAATATCGTGCTTGGTCATTCCATGGTATATTACCCCCAAGGAAATGGGTTGGCCGAGTCTTCAAACAAGAGCCTAATCATAATAATTAAGAAAGTGTTGAGCGAAAACAAAAAATCTTGGCATGTGCATTTGAAATACGCTTTGTGGGAAAATCAGATAGGCACAAAAAAGTCTATCGACACTTATCCTTTCCAAATGGTGTACGAGACCGGCGTAGTATTACCTATAAATCTAGCACTTCTCGTAATGAAACTTTGGCAAGATGATAAAGAAGAACCAAATCATGTCACAAGAAGAATAAACGAGTTGATTGAAGTCCAACAACACAGGGCCGAAGTGGACGAAAGGTTGAAATACCAGGACAACATCAAAGTGCTATTCGATCGTAAGGCCAAAGACAGAGAATTTCTCCCCGGAGATTTGGTTTTAAAATGGAATGATAGGAAGGAAGACTCGAAAAAACATGGTAAATTCGATCACATCTGGTACGGACCATTCAAGGTTACATCTCCCGAAGGAAAAAAATTGTTTCTGCTAGAGAATTTGGACGGTAAAATCCTCAATGCCCCTGTCAACGGGCATTATTTAAAACACTATATGCAATAATTGGTTTCCAAAATTCCCACTGTATATATCGGTTTGTGTTTTCTTTTTTATTTCATAATTTTCTTTGGTAAGTCTACTTTCATCAAAAATAAAATAGGTGAATGTTTTTCTAGAAGTAGGGATACAAAATTTTCAATGCATTCAGTTCTTTTAAATCCCTAATTACTCTTTGTGTTGTCCCCTTACAGGATCCCGGCTTGTAGCCCAAACAAGTGAAAGGAGCAAACAGATGGTCATATATAGGAAGATAAATTCACCGAAAACAGGTGATAGAAAAGATTTTCCGTTATTTCAAAGAGAATGAAAATGGTAAGGAAAAGGTACGAATTCTAGAGAAGTCTATTTTTCAAACGAAGGTCTCTAAAGTGCTATGATGGTCTCGTAAGTGTGATATGTCATTAAAAGAATGAGTTCTTACTCTGGGTCCTAAGAGTTTCACCTAGCTAAAGATAAGAGGTAATTAAAACAAGCAGAGAGAGTAAAGCGTCTCCAAGAAAGGGTTCCAAGAGTTGGGTTTAATCCATGATCCCTGTTTTTTGATTTCCAAGTATTTCTCTGTCACCCCTTTCTACCCTTGGTTTTTCCTTCTTAAAAAACCAAGCCTCTTTCCAGGTTTCCCACAGAGGGAGAAGAGATTACGTTTTAGCTTTGGAATCTAGAAAACAGATCTTAAAAGGTAAGCCAGTCCTCATAACTCCTCACTCTCCGACTAAACAAAGTTATGCGTAGGTTGATCATGACTCTCCTAGGTTTCTTAACAGTTTTCTAAGGATTGAGGTTTGCTTGAAGGAAGGCCCCTGGAAGTAATCTTTCTCATTTTCCCTGTGGGCCAAGGTGCTTTGAAATTTAAGAGAAGGTTGGTCCGGGGTAATCAAAGCAAGTTGACAGACCTCCACTGCAAATTTTACACAGGTATCATCCGTGGTATACTTGGTACAACTGATTGCCCCCACTTCCTGTTCAAAAAGTAAAATATAAGACAGATGGTGAAAGGAAATTGATATTTGATTGCCCCCATCTAGTCCAAGAAGACAATGAAAGGAAATTCGTAAATGATTGCCCTCGTCTCAACATTTAAATGCATAATTATGATTCGAAGTGGTGAAAGGAAATTCAGTAAAAAGGGAAAGATAAGTTCACCAGGGTACTGAATAGGCTCGCTGGTAGTGAAGCAATATCTGAGGTATCTGTAAGGCTGTCATACGTAAATTTCACTCTACTCTGGTTACTAGCCTTTTCGAAACTGGATCTGCATCCCAAGTTCAGACAGGGCTCCCTGATTAAAAGCATGAAATTTACTTCGTTTGATGCAAGCCAAAATCCACAAGATCTGTTGGATTTCCTAGGATTGTTTTGATCATCTTAAAGTAGACCTAAATCGAGTAGTGAGAAGGAGAAGGTCATGAATGGGGCTGCAGCTGAGTTTACAACGCATGGGATTTTTGAAAATCTTTTGAGAAGTAGAGACGAAATCTCTTTTCCCTATGTATCCCCTTCCTAAGAAAGTTCCACAAAAAGAAGACTTTGACTCCATCTACCCAATACAGGCACGTGGTCTACTATTCTTCTCGTCTTGCAGGAAGACGGGATCCCTAGTTGGAGCCTATGTTGGAGCCGCCTTTTACAAATGGTTGAAATATAATTCTTGCAATAAAAAATTTGCCCCGACATGCGAAGTGGCGATAGCCGTTATAGTCCTAAATCATCATTGCCTAACCATTAAGCAAGTCTATCACTTTTGCTTCGAGAGTTACAAGTTGCAAGGTTTCCAAACTCCGATATGAGAAGTCGTGAGACGGATTCAAAAGTCACCCGAGTTAGTGTCGAGGGTAAGTCACTTTAAACCATAGTCAAACACTGTCAAGGTTTCGTGAATCAATAATTTCTCTTCCAAAGAACTATACTGTTAAGTACCAAATACTGAATACAAAATCACCACAATAGATACACAAGAACAATATGAAAAATCTTCTTTATTACTATCAAACCCTTAAGGTAGGGCAACACCATACAATGG
>JZKD02S2054733.1:204724-215373 GCA_000966675.3 Picea glauca | reverse complement strand
AGTCCTCTTACATTTATTATATCTAACTACCATAGTGGGCCTTATTTAATAATATAGTGGACCTAGTCCACCTTACATTGAATGACCTCCACTATTATCCCTATGGGCCCTCTGGCCCCCCCCACTACCTTTCTAGCTACCTTACATATACCTTCATAGCCCCAAGTCGTGAAGTTGTGATATTCTTTAAGCACTTAACGCAGATTACGTTTTTTAAACTAAATCGCATCATCGCGATTTCGGGTTTTGGGGGCTCAAAGGGAAGGGGTGATTTCTCCCAATATGGAGAACGCTGAAAAAGGAGATTAAAGACTAAAACAAAACCTAATTAAAGGAGCTAAGCCAGATCAATAAATGCATTAATAAAAGTTTAATATGCACCGTCTACGGAGTAATTTTAAATGTATTTGTGCTAAATTATGTTGCGACTCATAAAAAATTTATGGCATTTATTTAAGATACGACGAAGTGACAAATAAGGATATTGCTTTTACTGCTAAATATTTCATTAAAATGATTTGACTGTTCTATTCACAAGGACATCGGGGTTTTAAATGGATAAGATAAAGGAGTTCTTTCTTTCATTATTTCAAATTTCATTTCTATTTTGCGCAAAGAAGATTTTTTCATCAGGATAACTTTTGTCTGTATCTACATCTTTTACTATAGGAGAGTTGAGTACAGAGTCCTCTATCATGGCTCTACGAAAAGCGTCTAAGGCGATTGCTAAAATTTCAGGGTAAGGCTCAGATACTGTTTCCGATACTTCACCCTGAAGTATTGATACCATCAAAACCTAGTCATACGTCTCCGACATTCTTCAGTCCGAATTGGTGGATCGTTCAGATGATTCCAGCGACAACGAGAAGGAAGATTTGGCCACCAAATACAAAATCATCATTCAAGCGGAGATGCACAAAATAGCGGCAAGGCCACGACTCCTTCCCTATTATGATATGATCAAATGGGTGCTAGACCATGTGGATATCCCGACCAAGACTATTATCAGCGAGTAGTAGGTGACGATTGATACTTTTCAACCTGAACATTTGTAGGCAATGTATCAACTGTCACCCATGCCAAACTTCATGTAGAATGCCGAGTTTCTGGAAGATTTCAAGCAGAAGGAATGCGAGCAATACGGCAAAAAATTGTCTTATCTGATCAAAAATTGGGTCTCGCACCCCGCAAAATTTAGGGTGGATGGTAACATAATTTATTCAATCTCTTCATTAGAACCATAATTCAGGTATATAGCAATGATGACCTGTAGGTTGTACGGGAGGGAGGACACCGCACACTTTTACCTCCCGTGGGTGCCTCTGATTCACACAATCGTTGAAGGTCGTTCCTTCGACTAGGCCAAATTGTTGTCAGACAGTCTAACCAGTCGAATTACTGAATATCGAGCGTAGAAGGCGAATGGGAAAGACGCCTCATTTTTCATGTCCGCCTACATCATGGGCATTGTTTGTTTCATGACACCTTTCCCTCTAATGAGATGGAGCTGGACTCCATCTGATGCTGAGCCTATCCATGTCCATCACTCAAAACTTTGGGAGGATAAGGCGACATAATTCATATACGCGATTTTCAATTGGGTAATGGTATTGATGCATGTCTCCATCTTCGGTAACCCACCGCCCAGGATTTCAGATAGCATCACCACCAACTTGAGTAGTGTGGCTGACTGGTATGTAGAAGTAGAATTTTCTTACATCAGGGTTTTCGATGCCTCTATGCCCTCGTTTTCTCTACCACTATTTATTCCAAATAGGCTGGTATGTCGCGAAATCGCCAGGAAAACTGTGATCGGTGGCATAAGCAAAGAGCTTAAAGGTTTTTCGAAGAAGGTATGGCCGTCTTTCCCCATTCATTTGAATACATATTTTTTATTAGATTTCAAACACGCTAAAGCCAAGGCAACGACCTTAGAGGATATTAAATTGGTCCACATTGAGTTTAAGAAACACGACCCACACAAGGTCGTGGGTAATCACATGACGAGTTGTGGCCTAAAAAGATATGAACATCAGAATTCACCTCAAGACGACATATTCCGAGGGGCGAGATCTTATGCCGAGGTCCTAAGTCGGATTCAAACCCTGTCGCTCGAGGACATGGCCGATTTCGTAAAATTTCAAGAACACCGGTGAAGCTTCCTTCCCCCAGTCTTACAGGGTAATAACCCACTGACTGCATGGGTACAACAAATGGAAGCCAAGGGCTCCAAAGATTCAGAACCTGACCAAGTGGAAAATCAAGAAAAGAAAAAGAAAACCGGGGACCCGAAACAGGAAGCTGAGATCCCCAACTCTCCAAGAAAGCCAACCTCGGTTGTTACCCCGAGGAAATCATCCAAGGAAATCGACAGTGCCATCGTTTCTGTCACTCCCCTATAGTTCACGAAGGGGATCCCCGATGAGGGATGGATTTTCGGTGAAGAACTAACACCTATTACTGTAGAAGAGCTGCCTCCAAACAAATTTTTCTTCGATAAGAAGAGAAAGGCCATCGTAAAGCAAGATCTTTACCAAGAAGCAGGCACGGTAGCCAAAAAATTCAAAATCCTAGTCGATGGAAAAGCCATGAAAAAGGAGGAATTCACAACTCAGATAGCAGGGACGTTGGGGGCTTTTGCTACAGCCAACCAATACTCTGTCGAATCCCTAAAAGAACAATTAACATGGAAGAACCGCTTGATCGGAACTTTGGAGGCTAAGCTAGCTACAACAGAAGCTACTGTCAGAGATCAGGTGAACACAGGTCTAGAGCTAGTCAGAGAAACCGATCAAAAAGAAATCAAGTGGCTCAAATCCGATCTCGATCAAACACAGCTATCAGCCTAGACCAGTCAGTCATAGATAAGACAACAAGAAGAATTGATAGGGCAGTTACAGGGAAAGTTAAATTTCGCCAAGAGCCAGGTGATAGATATCGGGATATTCCAATCCCAAGCTATCGAAATCCAAAAAAGAGTGTCAACAACTCAACAAGATTTACTCGCTAAAGTGGAAACCATTCAAAACCACTGCCAGATCATTGATCAAGTGCTGGAAGACATCTCTTTGAGAGAAAGAGGAGCTGAGGCCACTCGGGTCGCTTTCCAAGAGGCTGTCATAGCCATGATGAAAAAGGAAATGGGCAGTAGTTCGAAGCTCTCCATCCCAAAGCAGACCAGAGGTAACATCTTGTTGAAGACGTGGGAGAGAAACATATCAAAGAGCAAAGAACACGCTAAAGAGGTAAGAAACTCTTTTGAAGAAACCTTCATCTTGATAGATGAAATTTTTTTGAGTCTCGATAATGAAAGAAATGTTGGGACACTGGACTAGATCGATATAGCTAAGCACCTGCTAAATATCAAGGAGAACGAGGAAAAAGAGCGGGCTGAAATATCACAGATCAGCCATACTGACATAGTCCAAGTGGATAAATGGTTAATAAAACCAAGTATACAGTTATGTTCTATCATCGCCGAAGACCGACAAGTAGGAGGAAGGTTGCCACAGTTAGCGAAGGATTGTTACACTTTTGAGGAAAACCACCAAGCAAAACCTTCCAGGTTGATAGCCCAGTTGGTGGAGAGGTGCGTCACTTGCACCAAGCAGGCGAAAGGACAGGTTCCCTGTACCAAATAATGACAAGTGTCTGCTTGTTCTATTTTTAGAACCCGAAGGGTAAAGAAAAGAAGGTGTTCCACCCGGATGAAAGATGACAAAGGCAAAGAAAGCGAAACACTTGAACTTCTCATTTTGTAACCGAAAATTTTGAGAACAATTGAAATTCAAATGTTTAGAAGTTTGTATATATAGGCATTTTGAAGAAGGAAAGGGGGCAAGACCTTTTTGGCCAATTGTAATAGAGACTTTTTCGTTTGAAAATTAATACAAAGCAATCCGAAGATTCCTGATTCTGTCAAGACTGAGTTATGAGTTTGTTTCCTCTGTTATCTTATATTCAATTTCATTTTACATATATATGTCTGATGCATGCCTCACTACAATTTAGTATAACCTCTACCATGGTGATGAACTTTTAGACATCTAATAGTTTGTAGTTTTTCCTCTGTATCGGCTATCAGCATGTACAAGACCTGCGAATTTTTTTAGATCTTTATATTTTATGCTTCGTCAGATTTCTTCTTGTCTTTTTCTTCTTCTGTTTACAGGGTGAGATTCTCCCTTGATAGGAGCCTCACATTATAGACAACTTAATGTTTTCTCACATTTCTCACATGATTTATTAAAAATTAACTCAGTTACGAGAAAAGGCCTTTGGTTCACATTCTATCTGTGATTTTGGATTCGAGAGTACTCTTTTTACGATCCAAAATTTGAGGCAGCATCCTAAACCTCGAACTTTCCTTTAACTTTCCCTATTCCTCTATGACTGTTCCCATTGCCAGACAACCCAAGATTGAACACGGCTTATTGGATCAAACCACCATCGCTCTGAACCTTTTCGACACCATACTTAAAACAACCACCACCTGGGAAGAACTAGAACGTTCATGGGCCACCATTGAATGGGATATAAGCATCCAAGAACTTTTGGAAGTGAGACAGAGGCAACTTAGAAATCAACATTAGCTTCCTTTCTCGAGGGTTGATCCTCCCCCTTTTTATCTTTCACACCATTTTTGGATGTCTAGACCCTGTACTTTCTAGCCTTAAGTACAGAATTTGGAACAACAATAATGATCCTCAATTGAGTTGAGAGTTGGTAAATTGGTTATGTATTGTTGGAGCAAGACATTTTGGGACCAATTTTTGGATTCACACTGGAGAAAACCATGCGACTCTAAGGAGAAACATGCATGCAAGAAAGGTAGACAGTTAGCGCATTTCCAAGGGTCAATGCATGTGAAAGGAGGAAGTTAGTTAGAAGTAGTTAGACATTTTGGTCCATTTTGTAACGAGATAATCCCTAATGTAAATGCATAAATATGTATGGGTTTTAGGTAGAAAAGGGTAGAATTTTTTAGAGAGTATGTTATGGATAAGTAAGTTATGAGCTAAGTATGCACTATATGAGCGAATGACAAGGACATAGTGGGTAGAACTGAGATATCATGTATGATCACAATGCACACCTTTTGTAAGAAATGATGATGAATAATAGTATAAGAATCATAGAATTGTGGACATAGCCCAATTTGGGGTGAACCACATTAATTATGGTGTATTTTTGTTTTGTTGTGATATGTTTGATTACTATTTTGGTTATTGCGCGCAGTTAGTGAATGAATAATTAATATTAATAAGTTATATGATGGTTCTACGCATAGGATGAATGATATAATGAGTGAATGTTAGGTATAATGGTAAGAATGTATTCATCCATTCCCTTCATGACTGCGGAAACCTGGTTCCTGCAGTACCCATAGGTACCTTAGGCAATATTTCCCCTGCTTGTGGGTGATGCCGAAAGGGTTGGTATCTTTAGGGTTTTGTTGGTGATTTAATGTTGAACCCCAGGTCTACTCATTGCATGCCAACAAATGGTTATGTTGCTAGGACTGGGATCTGTGATTAAGGGGAATGTGGAGACCTACTAAGGAGGAGATTGGAGAATTATTAGACACGAAGGAGATCAAGTTTGTTGTAGATTAGAATAAGAATCCACAGATCAATGAAGAGAAATAGCTATAGAGTCATATAGTGATGCTAAAAGGGAATTCTTTAAGGGACCGTGCAAATGATAGTTGAAGTCACTATCTACTTGGATTAAGATGTTGTTGTCTGATAAGGGGGTTATGAAGATGGAATCTGATTTCCCTAGAAGCTAAGTGCTTTCACACATAAGGGGGACTAGGGGATAACTAGGGAATGGTATGAGAGTTCCAGGGAAGACTGAATGAGGAACAGATGGGATGATGATGCCAAGAGAAGAAGAAGGTGTGACAAAAGAAGAGATTGGGGTATTGCACAGTGGAAATAGGTTTTGAAATAGTGGGAAGAGGATTGTGGCTAATAGAGAGGAGAAACAAAGTGAGTTTGAAGAAAAAAATAGTCGCGTAATACTGCAAATCATACTTTGCACATACGGTTGGCTCAACCCAGTAGAAGAAGATCACACTAAGTCCAGACTCTGTATTGAACCCATGACCCCTTGTACATCTCCAAGGTCTAAAGAAACTTTGTCGATTGTAGTTAGTAAGGGAAGTAAGGATAACAAACAGAACAATGGAAGTAGTAAAGTAACACAGCTTTAGATAGTATTACCAAGGAGACATATTGCGCATAATATGATGGCGGGAATAGATCCCACTTTAAGAAAGCATGTCTTTCATGGGGTAGGTTCATAAGATCCAGAATAACATTTGTTCATTTTTTAGACAATATGGATTGTGAAGAACATCCATGATGATGATGCGAAGATTGCACAATTGGCAACGAAATTTAGAGACTGAACATTACAATGGTACATGAAATATCAGACTACTACACTTGTGGGACAAACTAGAACATTGGAAAATGTAAGACAAGATCTATTGAAAGAGTTCCAGAAACTTAAGTTTGAGTTGCAGTGCATAACATAACTGAAGGAGATAAAGAAGATAATGAAAGATTCAGTGTGGGACTATGATCAAAGATTTAAGATACTGAAGGATCGCTTGACATTCCAAATTCTAGATGAAAAACATAGGGAATAGTTTATTGCAGGATTGTTGTCACATATGTTTTTCCCTTGAGAAAACAAAAGATTGTGTCATGGTCATAATCCCTATAAATTTCAATGAAATTGGAAGCATCCCATGTAGGAGAAAATGGTGCAGGGATGGTTCAAGTTCAGTTATAGTTAGAAACACTGACTATTCAATTGTAGGAACTTGTGAAAGGAAAAGAAAAGTGTGAGGAAGTATGGTGTGTCACATGTAGAACAAAAGGTCATCATAAGAACAAATGTCTAGTTTTTCAGTAGTATTTGAATATAGGAGCTTCAAATACATTAGGGGTATGGTGTGAGATTTTCAAGATGATGGGTCACCACCATACTGCTTGTCCATTCATGCCGAAATATCAAAGCACTACAAGAAACTTGTTTTATAATTTTTGTAAGTTAGTGGGACATGAAGAGAAGGATTGTCACACATTTTATTTGATGAGAGAGTGCATTGTAGATGCATACAAAGTCCAGGGAGAAGAATCTGAAGAAGGAGCTTTATAATATAATACTCCAAGATATTATATTCGAGGAGGAAGAGGAGGGTTCATAGGTCATGAAAGAGGAAGATGACGAATTATATGTTATAAATGTAGTCAATGTCAACATTTGGCATGAGACTATCTAAATCCCTACACGACGTGCACATATTGCATATAGCTATACCATGCAATAGAGGATTTCCCATTGTTGAATGCAAAGTGGCAATAAAAGAGATACCCGAATGTATAGATGATAGCAACAGAGGTGTATGACAAACAACCCAAGATAACAGTGGTTACACGTATAGGAACAAGAATCAGAGCTAATGCAATGGATCAAAGAAATAGGATCCAATAGTGGGTCAGTAAAGAAACAAAACCTCTTCCATTGTTTGACCCTAGAAAGGAGAAAGAGATGTATATGGAATCAAGGAAGGAAGTGATAGGAGCATAATGGATAGCATCAAATTCAACTGTTCCACCTTTGTATGATAGGTCGTCGGTGTATGATCTGCCACCAGTCTATGACCATTCAAAAAGGCAAGTTGACAAGGTAAGCACATTGAAAAAAGTTGTTTAATGCTAATGTAGGATGAGTCTGCTTTGAATATGCTATGTAGAATGATAGACTGTTTCACCCAAGAGAAAGAGATACCTTTTGCACATTGAGCATTTAACCAGGTGCACCGCAAGAAAATAACTAATAGGGCGTTTTGACTCAATGCACAAATATGGGACTACGAATTGGACAATATTATTTTGGATCTAGGTTCTGATGTGAATGCCATTCCAAAGAAGACCTGGGAAATGATGGGTAAGAAAAAGTTTATATGGTCACCCATTCATTTGAGGTTATAAAATCAACATAATATTATTCCAATTGGAAGGCCAATAGGGGTAAGTGTTAGTATTGATGGATTACACATCTTGGTCGATTTCAAAGTAATTGATAAAGTGGAGGGTAGCACCCCTTACCCGACACTACTTGGAATTGATTAGGCCTTTGAAAACCAGAGTATCATTGATTTGGAGAAGAGACAAATTATATTTGAAGTAGAAGACTTGGAGGTTAGAGCGTCGTTGGATCCTATTGAAGGAAGAAGATATGTAGAACTAGTAAAGGGAAAAAAACTCAATAACCCATATAATATGACTACACAGATATAAAATTATGTGAATCATACAATTGATGGTGTACTTAGTTGGAGAGTGTTAGTTCATGTGCGTCAGATTCAAAAGAAGCTTTGGAGAATTGGCAACAAAGATTGCGTGAAGTGTCTACAAGTAAATGTGCTCAGATTACCCACACGTTGCAATGGATTGGAACTGAGGTATGTGATCCTCTGAGGTATGATGGACTAAATGATGTAGCCTCTTTTATAACAAAATTTTAATTGCAAATATCAGATCAATAAAGACTACTAGCTTTAGACATTGTGTTGAAATAGACCCTGACAAGATGGTGGGTTGTGCATAAGGATGGAATAAGAGATTGGCAACAGTGGAGAAGGATATTATAGGTCAAGTTCGGGAAAAAGAATTGTAACATACCTAGCCACACACAGACTGGGCTACGCTACTTTAAGCCTGCTCTCATACTTCTCTCTCTTACAGATACCATTCAAAGTAATAAAGATGCATAAAAGAAAGGAACTAAATGAAATGCACAAAAATACACACAAGCATGCATACTCTAAACATATCGAATTCAACGATAAATAAATACATAATGGAATAATTCATACATAGGTAAATAATACCATAACAGAAAGCACTTGTCTTTTATAAAAAAATACACTAATTGGCTACAGATCAAGGACGTTCCACCCAACCATAGACATTGTTGTTCCAAGTCTCAACAAAAATGACATCTCTGATCCAGGGCTATGAATCCACAAGGATGGTTCCAAAGTGTTACTTGGCTTCCCAAACCAGACAACATTCAAGCTCTCATAGGATTCCCAACATCCACAATAATCCAAGTACCTGGCTCTCTTCTACCCATTCTGTACAACCCAAGAGAATGGACCACCACCCTTCTCTGCCACGCATTCCCTCAGGAAGTCCTTCTCCTTCCATGGCTCTAGGGAAGCTGGTTGAGAATATCCATGCTGGGAATCTCAAGAATCGCATTTGTCAGCAAACTTGGACATAGACCATGCATCTCAGACATTCAGGTCTTGATTCATGGTCGGATTACACCAACAGTCTCTACAACCAAAACAATTGTGGTTGTTCTTCAACAATTTGTTTTCCTTTGCCAATCCAAGACACAGATGAGGAAAGATGAGTGGGTGACATAAATGAATGGAGTGATATATTCACAAAAGGTGTGAAACAATGAACCATCGGGCGAATGAATGTGTGAGGGAAGAGAGAAGCGACCAAGGGCAGGACGAGGACGAGAATGGGAGTGAGAACAAATGAAAATGACCAACGAATGAGAGAATCAATGAATGTGAGAACCCCCCCAACATACTAGGGACAAGTTTATGTAATTCGTGGGGATCAAGAACCTCTTGGATTTCCGCCAAGAATCTCACATAACTTCTATTCTCCATTAAGAAAAAATGGAGAATAAAATATACAATAAAATTCTTAGCCCCTCATTCCCCTCTCTTGTGGAATCATACCCCCGTATAACTCTTGTACTCATCCATATAGAAGCCAACGAGGTACTTTTTATTAATAATGATCAAAACATTACATTTCTTGGGCACACTAGCCTTTTAATAATTGTTTGGGCAATCTAGCCTCTCAACAATGTCACAATAAATCATTTAATATGGGGGCTCAAAACCTGGGGTGTTACATCCCATCCCCCTTATTTTGTCACTGTCCTTAGTGCATATACAAATGAGAATCAAAATTCCAAAATTTATTCAAAATGTTGTAGGTACTCCCCCCCCATGACATATTCATCCCCCCAGGTAGCATCTTCAATATCGTAGCAACTCCAATGAACTTTTACCAGCTCTATAACTCGTTTCCGGAGAATTTTGACTTTTCCGTCCAATATTCACACTGGCTAGACCTAAAAGTATTCCTCTGTCTCTACCTGAATCAGATGCCAATCAATAACACGGTTAGGATCATCTACATATTTCTTTAGCAAAGAGACATGAAATACATTATCCACATTCATGGAAACATGAAATTCAAGCATGTATGCAACTTGCCATATTGTGTCCAATATCTCAAATGGACCATTGAATCTGGCTGCCATCTTTGTACAACTACCCATCTTCAAAGAGATCTTCTTGGGATTTTCTTTCAAAAGAACATGCTCCCCCACTTTAAATTCTCTTGCTGTCATATTCTTATCTACATAAATGTTTTGTCTATCCTGAGATGCCTTTAAATTATGCTTAATCTTAACCATCTGGTCTTTGTTAAGGTCCTAACCCGCACATAGGTAGATTAATGTATTCGGATGTAATAAAGGTCAATATTAATAAGACCTTTCAATAAAATAGAATAAGGCGGATGTAAGAAGAC
>JZKD02S2054733.1:158599-184394 GCA_000966675.3 Picea glauca | reverse complement strand
GAAGAGGAGATACAAAGTTGCATACTTCTACTCTTATTTCATATTCCATTGTTTTGTATTTCATTTATTGTCTGTATATTTGTTCTACTGCTTTGCACCTAATTTATTGTATGTAGATACTACGTATATTCCTACATAATAAATTATCTTCATGTCAATTGTATTCTTTTTGTTTCTACATTGAAATAAATAAAACTACATTTATTTTTTTACATGTCTTTCTACATACCAACTTACCTTCATGTCCATTGTATTTTCTCCATTGCTACATTGAAAGAAACAAATTAGTTGGACAAGAGGATGGAATCTTATATGCCATAGCAGAGGAAGCTGAAGTACAATCTTCGAAAAGGTATACCAATTGTGATAGTAAATCAAACACACAAAATGAGTAGGTGGATAAAATATTCGACTAGAAAACAATGATTTGGAAACAATGGGCCTTTGTTGAGACTTCTCACTTCTGAAAATTTCCCTCCCCATTTCTATTTTCCCATTCTCTATTATTCATTTTTTTTCTCTCTTCTATACTTAACCGAATTCCCCTTTGTTTTTCCCCTCTACTTTTTCTTTCTGGTTGCTTTGCTTAGTCATTTTTCTGAAAATGTCTAGGTGTGCAGGTTGGCAGACTCACGGGTTCACATTTATAGTCATGCTTCTATATCATGAGTACGACCGACGACTTCCTCATTCCATACTTAGCCACTTTTTCGATCGCAAGTTCTCAGGCTAGCGGGCTCAAAATTGCACCTCTAGCTTTGGGAGTTTCGTGATATACAGATTGGCTACCAGACTCCCCCATAATGCCATGTTCTGTGTTACACATTTTTGCAGTCAAAATTTCTGAGACATACAATTTGACTGTCGGGTCCTCATGTTTCCTAAGTATCCCTTGACACCCTATTTCATATTCCATCTCCTTCGAGCCTGTATGTGACATCCAAAACAATTGTGGACAATATACAATGCATATGCTTATTTAGTCTTTCTGATGTTCATGTACACATGCTTGCATCATAAAAACTTGGACGAGTGACATGGGCATGAGCAAATAATCATCACAAACATCAACAAAACGACAAGGAAAAAGGTAAAGATTCATACAATGTGCTCTTGATATGTTTACCAAACAAATATCCTGAGCTATTTATTCATATATGCCATGATAAATATGTTGATTTCATCTGCAACACATACTTTGCAGTTCACAAGAAGTATCGACGAGTGCAAGTGAAACGCCCAACATAGTGAAAGTTCCGTAGACTAAGAGCTCTAGTTACAAAACTCTGACCTACATACTTCATCCAAGTTGTGTGTCTACTTTTAAATTTATGCAAAAAAAAAAAAAAAAAAAAAATAATGGAGATTACCATTCACATTACTTTTTCTGTGCAAAAAATGTCACCGGGTCTAAACTTATAACACCCAGTATACTATCGATAGAAGGCTTGAACAACTGTTGAACTGGACAAGTGTTCGTTGGGGACATAATGGTCATGTATAACACCTACTTAGACAAGGAAAACAAAACTAGATGCATTGTGCATTCTGACATGACAGACAACGATGCCATGCTGACAATCACACTGACTATCCCTACACATCTTGTCCGGAAACATGGATAAAAGATCTTGCTAGGTAATGGGATATCCATTACAAATTTTAACATATTGTTGAAAATAGTATACGACTGTGGTGATTGTGATCGGATTATATCGCTCAACAAAACAAGTATTGTGGAAACAATTTCTGTGATTTATTCAGAATATCATTTCGTACCAGACACAACAATCATCCAGCTTGCATAGACCAACGACACTTACCCAATCATAACCATTGGTGCAGTTGTCACACTCGCAAGAAAACTTGTCTCGCAACACATTCTCCATATGAAAGATGGAGAGCTAGACAATGATAGGGCAATGGTACCGTTCTCCATATCCAATTTTGTCCTTTACTTTCACATGTTCATATATCTCAGTTATGTTAGACAACTATTACATTGTTCCATGTTGCAGTTGCAATTGTTCGACACCTATTCAAATTTGCTTTCCTCAATGGGACAACAATTGCATAAAGGGAAATTTCCACTTATGCTCTTCAAAAATATAACAAAGAAAATATATGTTAAAGAAATGATCTTTTGCACAACCCAAACAACATTTGTAACATAATTGCGAACAGACATAGTACATGATCTCAAGAAACTAACTAGCTCAACAATTGTTGTGCATATACATCTACAATTCCATCCACACTTTGCTCATAAAACTTTCCTTGAACAATTTTTTATACCTTTTTTGTTGTACAATTGTACATTATATTGTTCAATATATTAACTATTATGCTCATGTGTGCAGGTTGAGGGTGTTTTTGTTGCAACGAATGCATATTCGACCCCCTTCAAGCTTGTATGTGCCAAATGCAACTCTCATTTTTCTTCCCTTGCTTTCATAAATGATGGCACAATTGATTGTCTACGATTCAATAAAAAATGTCCTTACATATATAGACATTGCCTCAACGCTGCCATCCGAACCATCAACAACACAATTGTACATTGTACAATTAGACAACCTCTATTACAAGATGTGCTTCTTGGGTTAGCATAATTTCCATATGAAGTATACCTACAAAAAAAGGAAAACAATGTCTACATGCTACACGAATTTCGGGTCCATAGCAAATTTACATTAAATGAAGACAATGCCATACCGAATATTGGTTGAACCAAAAAAAAAAAATTCATATCAAGTGTTGGCAGGAAACAAAACAATCTTATGTGTATCTGTCCATGCTACCCAATGAGGATATGAATATATTTTTGCAGTGCCATGAAAAATTGAACTAGAAGCGCATAAGGTTGTTCAGTCCAGGAATGAGAAGCATGAGGACAAACCTCATACAAAGTATCCAACTGTGAATAAATCAGGTCCATCGTTTGAACCATCAAAATGAATTGCTCCTCTGAATGGAATTACCATTAGGCATTTGCAATAATATTGCAAATTTGGCATTGTTTGAACTCCATTAACTTAAATGCTCGCACTCTTTACCAGAACTGGTAATGTTAGAACATTGTCAGGTCAACTTGATCTTGGTTCATAGTACTATCATAAGCAAATGTTCATAGTGATCTTGCTTCATGGTAATATAGTAATCAAAAAATTTCTTGGTGCCCATTTGGGGATTTGGTTATAGATGGTGTACAATGCCCAATCTCCACTGGTATTGTCCTGTCTTATGTTTGGTAGACTTTTGTTCATGTGCTTTTGTGTTATAGTTCAAGGTTCTCATGGGCTCGGTTTTTGAATTATGGCTGGATGATACATTCAGGATCTTAGCGGTTTTTCTATGATCTTAAAGAATATACAAGACCTTTTTTTCCTTTTAATGTAAGCTCTGTGAAGAAAATGTAATATCTAGCTCATTTTAGCACTTTTACTTCATCGATGAAATTACCAAAATTCATCTTCAGAAATATTTTGAAATAAAAGGATATATGCTATGTGAAGTCCAATGGAACTATAAAATCAACCACAAAAAATTAAAATTAAAATTCATCGTTGTTATACTTACGGTGAAGTTGACAGTACAATAATTTTACTTGAACATCCCAAAATTGATTTTCCTGTAGTTTTTCGATGCTTCTCTTATGCAAACACATCCTGGAAAGTATAACCATGACTCACTTTCTCTATTCCTTGATTGAAGAGATTTTTCAACTGTTTAATGCACCTCATATTTACTATTAAGACCATCAATGTGGCTTTGTTAACACCAATTCCCGCTTCCGAAAATTTCCCTCCCCTTTCTTTTTGCCCTTTGCTTTCCCTTTCTGGTTACTTAGTCATTTTTCGGAAAATGTCTAGGTGTGCGGGTTAGTGGATTCACTTGTTCATATTTCCACTGATGCTTTTATATCACGATTCCGACCAACCACTTCCGCTTTCCATATTCAACAACTTTTTGGATCACGGGTTCTCGGGTAGGTGGGCTCAACATTGCATTTCCATTATTCCTTCCCTTGTAAACAACACTGAGACTTCCCTGATCTACAAATTGACAACCAAATTCCCCTTTCTTTTTCTTGTTTACTTTCCCTTTCTATTTACTTTGTCATTTTTTCGAATATGTTTCATGCTTTTATATCATGAGTTCCACCGACCGCTTCCCCATTCCATACTTGGCCACTATTTCCATCGCCAGTTCCTGGCTAGGCTTGCTCAAGATTGCACTTCCATTGTTCCACGAACTACAAACATCACCCGAAGTTCAGGGATATACAAATTGATCGCCGAAGTTTGTCACGATGCCATGTTCCATGTTAAACATTTTGCAGTCAAAAGTTCGGAGACATACAATTTGACCATCGGGCCCTCACGTCTCATGAGTATAACTTGTGACCGTGTTTTGAAGCTCGACCAATCGCTTTCCATACTTGGCTATTTTTGGGAATCTCTTTCATGGGTTGGCAGGTTCATGAAATGTCCAATGCTTAATCGCTCTTCACCATCCCCACCACCTTCACACTTGTTTCTAGATATGCAATTATTAAGCTTTAATGCTAATAGCTCATCCTGCAGGAACCGTTAAGATTGTCATTAATGTCCGAAAGGCTGGATGAGATTTGTCATTAATACAAATTAAACCAAGATTTGAAGAGGGTTGTACTATCCCTTTCGAGTGTTCATTTCAAGCATCATGGAATCTCTTTCGTGCATCATCCGGTTTGGCGGCTTCATGAAATATCCAATCCTTAATCTCTCTTCACCGTCATCACCACCTTCACACTTTTTTCTAAGTATGCAATTAGTAATCTTTAATGGTAATAACTCATTATGCAGGAACTGTAGAAATTGTCATTGATCAACAAAAGGCTAGAGGAGATCCCCCAATGATATGCATTAAACCAATATTTGCGGAGGGTTATATTATCCCTTTCGAATGTTCATTTCAAACATCATCTGGAGAAAATAGACATTGTTGTTAACTTATGGAGGAAGTTCAATAACAGTTCTATCTAGATATAGTAAACACCTTCGAGCATGATGACCGGAAATTCTAGTGGTCCAGGCATATTCTTATTACTCATCTTTTTTCGACTAGAAGCAAAGAAGGAGATGGTCCCTTGGTGCACCGAGAGATATATTTCAAGCCAAATAATTCCAAGGAAACCCCCCCCTCTTGTGTTGATGGTCGTCGCAAAGGTTGATGCGGTCGATTTCAAGCCGAAAGAAGATGATCTGATGGACGATGATACAACGATGGATGATGGTAATGTAGACGTTGTTCCCACTCCTATGCCAAAATTTAAAATCAACCATAATGGGGGGAACTTCCCATATCAGTGATGGTGTCCCTAACAAGACCAAAGGAAGGGGTTTCAGAAAAGAAACCGACGTTGAACGCAATAGCTGTTTTGCAGCTCAAGATTTTGAGTCTCTCGGCTTGGATAGCAGTCCTCGCCCTCAGAGATGTATCCTTTCCTTTAATTTTTAGGGTTTTGGATGTTTCCCTGGTGCAGCCTGTGTCCCTGAAGTATTTGAATGTAAGGGAATGGTCTCTTGGTGCACTGTGAGATATATTTCAAACCAAAGAATTATTCAATTGCGGGACCACTCTCCTATTCTATGGATATACAATTAACATCTTAGGGTGTGAGGACTAGAACTCTCAGTGGTGCAATGCATATTCCTACTACTCATCCCCTTCCGCCCAGAAGGGATTAATATGGACCTCTAGAATTTCTCATGCAGCATATGTCCCTGAATTATTTTCATGTAAGGAGGTGGTGTCTTGGTCCCCTTTTGCCCAGAACGAAGTAATTTGGACCTCTCGAATTTATCGTGCAGGATGTGTCTCTGAAGTCTTTGATTGTAAGGAGGTGGTATCTTGGTGTGTCCTCACTTTTAGTTTCGGGCTCTTCCGCTTTCCCTACAATTTTTTTTCTCTTCTTCCTCACAAGAATCTTGTGATAATTATCAATTTTACTACGAGGAGGGTTCTTATCTCCTCCTGCGTTTTAAGAATTTTGGGTTTCTTTCTTACTTGGGTGGGTCATTGGAGTGATGTTGCAGGATGTGGTACTATTGGCAATGGTGGTCAGGGATTGGACACTCTTCTCACTGGGGCCTTTTCCCTATTATTTGTACAATTCAGTGGTTCTTTGCAATGTCTTTAGGTCACCAACGTCATGAGCAGGAGTGTTGTTGACTTGTTTCAAGCCAAAGAATTATTCCACTGTGGAACCACTCTCCTATTTCTTTGTCACCTCAGGTATTCCGCAAGATATTGAGATTGTGGCAGCCAACATTGACCTTTTGAGGAGAAGACTGCAAGGAGTTCCTAAAAAAGCATGATAATCAGTTTTGTTTGCATGTTCAAGATCTTGTCGATGGCTCCTTCATGTTGTCGCACTAGATGAACAACACAAAATTGTATGCATGTTTTTTTTTGTAACTCTTGTACATGTATTTATAACAAATATGTTCAATGCTTCAGTGCAAAGAACTAAATCCAATGTCTATGGATAAATATATATTACCCACTATTTTTTTATAGATTTACTATTAAAAACATTTCCTTGGAATCTTGGTTGGTGCTTCTTTGCTGGATTTAACACTTCTCGTTTGCATGGTTCAATAGTCTCGTAATGATTAAATATTGTATTGACTCAAGTAATTTGATCTAATATGGAGCTTTGAACAATTAAATGACAATGCATTGTGTCAATCACATGAGGCTTATATGGAAACAAAAATGAATTCCAAACAGTTTCAAACCAACATTCAATTCTATTCGTAATGCAGATAGAACATAACAACACTAATTCACGATGTGGGAGTTGGGGCCCCACACAAGAAGTTTCGTTTTCATCTCAACCTGGTTGAGCAAACAATCTCTTATTTCCCTTTCGCTTCCTTTATTCCTTTACTCCAAAAGGAAACATTTTATTAGTTGTCCATCCCCTGGCCTCTATTTGAGCACTTTTACTTTATTAAGGAAATTACCAAATTTCTTTTTCGCAAATATTTTGAAAAAAAAATGATAGATGCTAGCTGAAGTCAAATGGGACTACGAAATCAACCACAATATTAAAATTTAAGTTCGTCATTTTTATACTTACAATCAAGTTGACAGTACAATAAGTTTATTTCTAGATATACAATTATTAAGCTTTAATGCTAACAACTCATCATGCAGGAAGTTTAATACTTAAAATAATATTTCAAGGCATTAAACAATGTATCAAGAACACAATTACTCCCACAAGTTGCAACAAAAAAAAATCTTCAACAAAGCATTGGCTCACACTTTTTAATGGTACAAGCACAATAGAAAACGAGTAAGTGGATAAAATATTGGACTAGAAAATAATGATTTTGCAACAATGTGGCTTGTTTGAGACCAATTCCCACTTACAAAAATTTCCCTCCTCTTTTTCTATTTTCCCACTCTCTTTTATCCCCTTCTTTTCCCTCTTCTATACACAACCAAATTTCCCTTTCTTTTTCCCCTCTACTTTCTCTTTCTGGTTACTTAGTTGTTTTTCCTAAAATGTCTAAGTGTGCAGGTTAGCAGACTCACAGGTTCACATTTGCACTCATTCTCTTATATCACGATTCCGATCGACCGCTTCCCCAGTCCATACCTAGCCACTTTTTCGATCGCGGATTCCTTGGCGGACGAGCTCTAGATTTCACTTCCATTGTTCCGTGACCAACAAACAACACCTAGAATTCTGCGATATACAAATTGACTGTCGGATTCCCACATCATCCCCTCTTCCGTGTTACACATTTTTCACTCAAAATTTTTGAGACATACAATTTGACTATCGAGGCCTCACGGCTCCTAGGGAACCCTTGTCACCCTATTTTGAAGCATGTTTGATCGCTTTTCATACCTTCCCGTTTCTTGGAATATCTTTCACGGATCATCTGGTTGGCAAGTTCATGAAATATCCAATTACTAATCATTGTTTCATGTGCCCACCACCTTCGCAATTCTTTCCAACTATGCAATAACTAAGGTTTAATGCTAACAACTCATCATGCAACAACCATAAATATTGTCATTAATGAGCAAAAGTATCAAGGAGACAATCACACTAACTATCCCTATACAACTTGTCCAGAAAGATGTAGAAAAGATCTTGCCAGGTAATGGGATATCTATTACAAATTTCAATATATTATCTCTTCTTTTCCCTCTTCTATACTTCACCAAATTCTCGTTTCATTTTCCCCTCTACTTTCTCTTTCTGGTTACTTAGTTGTTTTTCCAAAAATGTCTAACTGCGTGGGTTGGCAGACTCACAGTTTTACATTTGCACTCATTATTTTATATCGCGACTCCGATCGACCGCTTCCCCATTCCATACCTAGCCACTTTTTCGATCACATATTCCTGGGAAGGAAGGATGTAGATTGCACTTCCATTGTTTCATGACCTACAAATAAAACTCCGAATTCCACGATATACAAATTGACTGCCAAACTCCCACATCATCCCCTCTTTTGTGTTACACATTTTGCAATCAAAATTTATGTGGCATACAATTTGACTGTCGGGGCCTCACGTCTCTTGGGGAACCCTTGTCACCCTATTTTGAAGCCCGTCTGACCTCTTTCCATGCTTGGCCATTTATTGGAATCTCTTTTGTGGATTGTTGGGTTGGAGGGTTCATGAAATCTCCAATTCCTAATCGTTGTTTCATGTGCCCTCCACCTTCGCACTTCTTTCCAAATATGCAATAATTGAGGTTTAGTGCTAACAGCTTACCATGCAACAACCGTAAATATTTTCATTAATGAGTAAAAGCCTCAAGGAGACAGTCACACTGACTATCCCTACACAACTTGTCTAGAAACATGCAGAAAATATCTTTCCAGGTAATGGGATATCTATTAAAAATTTCAATATATTAGCGAAAACGAGTTTGACCGATCATTTACCTATTCCATACTTAGCCACTTTTTTGATTGCGGGTTCTCAGACATGTAGGCTCAATATTACGCTTCCATTGTTCCGCAACCTGCAAACAACACCCAGAGTTTCACAATATACAAACTGACCGCTAGATTTCCCCATCATGCCCTCTTCCATTTTACGTGTTTTGCATTCAAAATTTATGAGACATACAATTTGACCATTGGGCCCTCACCTCTCCCAAGTATCCCTTGTAACCCTATTTTGAATCTCATCCGACTGCTTTTCATACTTATCCATTCCTTAATTTCTCTTCCCTGTCCCTGCCACCTTCCCACTTGTTTCTAAATATGAATTAGTAAGCTTTAATGCTAACAACTCATCATGAAGGAACTGTAAAGATTGTCATTAATGGGAGAAATCCTAGAGGATATATCCCATTAATATTCATTAAACCAAGATTTTTGAAGGGTTATATTATCCCTTCCGAGTGTTCATTTCAAATATCATGAATGTCTTTCGCGGGTCATCGGGTTGGCAGGTTCACGAAACCTCCAATCCTTAATTGTTCTTCGACATACCCGCCACCTTCGCACTTCTATGTATGAAATTACTAATCTTTAATGATAACATCTCATCATGCAACAACCGTAGAGATTGTCATTAATGAGTGAAAGGCTCGAGGAGATCTCCCATGCACACACATTGGACCAATATTTGCGGAGGGTTATATTATCCCCTCCAACTGTTCATTTCAAGCATCGTCTGGAGAAAACAGATTTTCTCGTAAACTTATGGGAGCATCTCGACAATACTTCAATGGAGATACAATAAAAATCTTCGGGTGTGAATACCAAAAATTCCAGTGATATAGGGCATACTTTTACTACTCATCCCCTTCCTCCCAGAATGAATTAATTTGGACCTTTGGAATTGCTCGTGCAGGTTGTGTCCTTGAAGTTTTTTACTATAAGGAGGTGGTATCTTAGTGCACCGAGAGATATATTTCAGGCCAAATAATTATTCCACTATGGGGCCACTCTCTTGTTTCTTTGTCACCTCGGGTCTTTCACAAGATGTTAAGATTGTTAGAGCCAACATTGACATTCAGAGGAGAAGGCTGCAAGAAGTTCCTAAAAAAGCATGATAATGGGTTGGACCTCTTGCTTGAGTTCATGGAAGACTTGATGATAGTTCCTGAAGATATCACAAGCTTATAGGTTAGTTCATTTAGAAATCCATTCCAGGAAATTGCCTGGTTGTTTACAAGAATAGCAGGACAAGAATCCACAACAAGTATTTCTCGCATGATTCTTTATATTTTGTATTTCACAGTCAAGGAACAAGCCATTTTGATTGGGGGAAGCTATTTTCCATTGAAATTTGTTCCTAATTGTCACGATTCAAAGAGGAGAAGAATATTTATATATCATCCTACTTGGTTTTCGGGATAGCGCATTGTTGTTTGTTTCCAAAACTGTCTATGTCCAAGAAGGTAAACTATGAATTCGACCCAGTAACCTTCTGGTACTAGGCCTTGTGGAGGCACAATGCCTCCCATTGTTTTTATGAAGTTTTTAATGAATTTGTCTCAGTTTTCAAAGATTTATTGTTAGGAAAGAATGCTCCCTGCATGTCTGACCAGGAAACCAAGTTTTTGGAAAGGAAGGGGACACTTGAACAAATGGAGAATTACAATTTGATAATGATTTTTGGCACCAAGGAAAATCTTTCTTTCCTTCCATGTCACATTATGAACATAATGTTTGTTATAGAAATAACAAGGCAATACAACTACTGGTTGCATTTATTCTATGTGAAGAGAAAAAAATAGTTCATTCCTTTGCCTTGGAAAGTTGGGGACTTCGTGTTCAGGAATGTCAACAAAATTGACGAATTCGCAGGCCATTTCAACAACTTGAACCTAAGATATGTTGAAAGGCTAAGAGGGTTCGAACCTAATGGGATTTTTTTAGAACATTTACTAGCAGTTGGATTCAACAATTCTTTTATCTAGATATGCCTGAATGAAGACAGAGACAATGATGACAACACTCCTGCTTATGACGCTGGTGACCTAGAGACATAAAAAAGCACCACTGAATTGCACAAACAAGAGGGAAAATGCCCCAGTAAGAAGAGTGTTCAATCCTCGGCTACCACTCCCAAGAGTATGACATCCCGGTGCATCACTACAATGAACCACCCCAGTAAGAAATCAACCCATAATTCTTCAAATGGAGGAGGAGATAAGAACCCTCCTCGAAGTAAAATTGATAGTTCTCACAAGCTTCTTGTGAGGAAGAAGACAAAAAATGTTGTAGGGCAAGTGACAGAGACCAAAATTGAAAGTTAAGACATGGAACTTGAGACTGATCTGGATAACATATTCTGCAACGTTGATTAGCCCAAGGATGGGATCCACCATAGTCTCCCAATGGAAATAGCTGAGACCAATTTTTTTTACGAAGATGAATCCTTCGTATTCCAGAGCGTTGTTTTTTATAGCGAGTCTAAAAGTTTAATTATTGAAAAGAGAGATGTAAGAAATAAGAAAGGGAAATCTCATTCAGAGATTAAAGCTAGGAACATGCGGTCGTCCCAAATCTCCTAAATTCACCGAGAAATCAGAGATGCTATTAATGATTCTGTTGGAGGAATTGAGGCCGAGAATTCCAGACTGAAGGACCGACTCATGGAATTGGAGGAAGATTTTATTCCTAACCCATTTATTTCTAGTTCTTTAGCAATAACCATGTCTTCCACCCCTACAACCAAGTTAAAAGGATACTCCATCCTCCTCGCTATGTGGAGAAGAATATCAAGGAAATAATGGAGTTGATTACTCAGGCCTGGGATGTTGAAATATTGTGTAACTGCAAATAATAGTATTATCCCCTTTTGTGGATAAAGAAAAAGATAAAATATATATATTATTGACAAGTCAATCCTATTGTGCCTAGACAAAACAAATGTAAATTAGAAAGGTAAAGTGGACAGGTCAGCCCTGACCTAATTATTGGGGGGTGCACAAATTGTATTTATAAGAGGCCTACCACCTCATTTGTAGACACACTCATCAATATCTCTCTATAAAGTGTGAAAGTATGAGAGTGACGCAACTACAAGGAGAAGTGATGTGGCTATAAGAAAGAGTATCTCAGTAAGGGTGAAGGTTATCTTGGTGAAGGACTATCTTGGTGTAAGTGGTGTGCTACTCTGATCTGGTTAGGGTTTCTAGTGGATCTTCTATTGGGTGAGATATCTCCTATGAGAGACATTGTACTTGGTTATTGAATCTATATTAAAGAATTTTTGCTGGGTTTTCTTCCCCTTGAAGGTTTCCCAACATAAATGCTTGTGTACTCTGTGATTGTGTTTCTTTCAGTAAGATCCTTATTATGCTATTGTTATGATCAAGATTCATAATAATAGATTAAGAAATAAAATTTAACATGGTATCAGAGCTAAGCTGAAGAGAGTATCTTTCACAGAAAAAGAAAAACGTCACTGTTGTCGTACAAGAAAATTAGGGCTTTCTATTAAAGAAGAATTTTAGCCCAAAGATCATATAGAAAGGTGAGTCCTAGCCTAAGGAACTCATTGGCACCTTCAGCGCACCTTTTCAGTGGATATAACTCCCAAAAAGTGAAACCCTAGTTTTCACTAGTACGAGAAGTACCAGAAAACCAAAAGTACCAGAAAACCAGAAGTACTAGAAAACCAGAAGTACCAGAAAATCAGAAGCACTAGTCTAGAAACCCGCTGCTATAGTTTCTTTCAAGGGTCAGAAATTGGAATTTTCAGAAACTGACTATACTGGCATACTTGCCTCAGTCCAACACATCTTTTGGTGAGTTCATTTTTTAGATCCAAGAAATTTTATTTTTTTATTATTTCTATAGCCCAGAGGGCTAGGGTTTCTACTGCAAGAAAGAATGGCTACCAATATGAGGGTAGAAGATAAGCTTGAAGGATATGGAAACTTCATATCTTGAAATCATAGGTTGCAGATGATTCTAGACAAGAATGATCACCTAGAACATGGTACAGTGGGTATACCGGAACCAGAAGAAAGATAACAAATGGTGGAGTCCATGGAGCCTCCCCACACGAAAACAAAAGATAACTATTCATATTTATTTTTAGTATCTTGTTTACTTTAATAATTTATCATTACAAGTTATATTTTTGTGATAATGTTAATTAACCTTGTTTTACTTCAGTGTGTATGAAGACTTATGAAGGAAGTATCAAAGAAGAGGATAAAGAAAGAGATAAAATATTTATATCAGGTATGATCACTCATGAGAGTGACAAAGGTATGTGTTTATCTATGATTGTAAGGAAAAATTTGGTAATTTCATAGCTAGAGTGAAAAAGAGTTCAAAAGTCTTATTCATGATCAGGGTTTCAAATGTGTACATGGTTGAACAAGTTTTACTTAAGAAAATATGTGTACTACTTTGATAGAAATCATGATATAGTCTTATTTGATTACTTCTTATTGCTATTGACTGATTGGCTAAGTGACATATCTCAAAAATCATGATGTAAGTAAGTTTACAGGTCAAGGAAGAAATAACTTATGCCTTGACTTGCAGAATTTAGATAGCATGAGAAGGACATATGATATGGTGACAGTCAGTAAAGACCAGACAATATCCAGTATTTATATAGGAGCATGAGGCTCCTAAAGATGCAAAACATAAATGTTCAAGATGAAGAGAAAGATGGATACTCAGATATAGTTGATGAGATGTAGGTAACTACAGGTTGTTTCAATACCGTTCTTATAGATGCAGAGGGAGGAGGTTGATCCAATATGAAGATAGAAAGAAAGAAATGTTCGAACTCAAGAAGGAACCCAGGATATTACAGAAGAGAACTTCAAGGATGATGATTATCATATGTTACACAATTAAATAAGCTCTTAGTTTGGTGCAAGAGGGAGTGATGTCTCCGAGTTCGAAATGGAGGATCGTAATTTGGTACAGTTAGGAAAGAAGTGGTCTATGGAATAGTCTACTTAGTGGATGAGTACTGAGATATTTTGATCAAGATGAAATTTATCCAGTAGATAGATGGTGCCCAACAGATGGGTAGCATGGTATTATACCATGAAAATATTTTGTACCACAAGAGATTTTTTTCATATCCCATATCTAGACCTTCGTAGAGAAGGAAGAGACATTCGTAGAAAAGTAATGAGAAATACCACAGGTAGAGACCTTCATAGATAAGGATATAGAGAAGAGACCTTCATAGAGAAGGAATATACCTTCGTAGAGAAGGGGAATGAGAAATTTTCCAAGGTTGGCCTTTGTCCAAGTGTTGAGTTTTGGATACTCTAGGGACATGTTAGAATACCCTCGTAGAGAGGGGTGTGACCACCCTCATAGAGAGGAGTGTGGATGTTTCTCCAAGGGGCAACAAGAATATACTCTCCTCTAGCCAAGGATTGAGTAGCCTGGAACACAAACCTTGACCATGTGGAATGGTTAGTTGGCTCTTGAGGTTTGTGTCATGATCCTACATGGATCATGGAAAGGGAGTCTAGTATTTCCCAGGCTACCATATTAGCTTCTCTATTTCATGTGGGATGTTTCTATAGCGGGAAAACCCCCTTATGGACTACAGTAGGGTTCAACATGTAGGTAGATATAACCATCTAAACTTCTCCTACTTTTCTAACTACCATGAATATACCCCAGATTCATGCATGAAATACAAAGTAATAATGATCAGGTAACTGTACCTTTTACTCCACGTCCGGTGTCGATCCTCTCGTGCTTGATAGCTCTGCTGACTACAAGCCTCCTCCCAATGCTGGACTGCATTCACAAATAGATAAACAAGAAACTACAAACATGCATATCATATATAAATCATGGTTTAGATGTTAGAATAAAGCATAAACCAAATGTGAACATTTGACACATCATATTTCGGGACAGGAAAAGTATTTCTTTTATTGATATCGCAATGTTTACTTACAACAAGGTTAGTGACTGCTCCACGAACCTGGTCCAGGATCCTCTTCACCAAGCTCCAAGTGCACCTCTGCTTATCATTCTCCTCTCAACCTTCTCTTTGGGAAATAGAATGGGCTTATAATGGAGGAAAAAGGGAAAAATGGGGAATGTTGATGCAATTATCTCAATGAGGCCGCAAATGCTTGGGGAAAGGAGGGGATGTGAAATGGGCAGAGTTTCATTGTTCTTATGCTTTTTGACGCAGAGCCCCCACCTCAGAAGGGTTTGTTGACCTCCCGGTCTATGGATCTTCAACTCCTCTGAGCTGAAATGGCTCCTTAGTCCACACTGGAACCTTCAACACATGTAAACCACAGGTCCTTTTATGAATTCCACCTCTGCGAGCAAGTACTAGGTGCAAGCTCCTCTCACGCGACCACCGACAGTGACCATGAGCCTAACCCAAAAGGATTTTTGCATTTCATGATTTCGTGACTTATATTGTGAGTCACCCCAACTCCTCCAATTCTCGAACTCTGAAATAGGGCTTAACGATCCATATATCCTCCCTTTAACTCTTCGTTGATGTGACATCCGACTGCGACCTAGGGTCAAGCTCTTGGCGTGTTTTAGGACTTCGTGTATCGGGAACTCACGAAGTAGCTCTCTCCCCTTCTCCCGAAATGAGAACTCTCGATGACCACTATGCTAGATCGACGATCTTGATTTCCCATGATTCGACACTCTAGATCCTCTCTTCGCGAATCGAAATTTCACGTTTCATGAGTCCGGAAGTGGACTCCCCTCTTCCATTCGACTCCCGACTTTTTGACTTCTCCTTCTCACAGAAGGGATCAATGAATTTCACTCCTTCAGATCTGACGACTACTATCTCTCCTGATATTACGAGTGTTGAAAGGCTCTCACCCTTACCCTTCCCGCAGATCTATTGGATCTAATGGTCCATGGAAATCGGTGTTCTCCCTTCTGGAATTCCAACTGTCCGTCGAGATTCTTGATGGTTTCTCGTCAAATAACTTGGTGTCAACCCTTCTGAACTTGGTTCCACGAGGTGACTTTGAACCTCGTCTCTCCTATGAACTTCTCCAAGTCTCTATCCTTCCTGATCTTGATCCTTGCTGCAAACTCAAGGATTCTAAAGAATCAGGCACGCACTCCTTGTGGCTTCCACAACAACCTTTGGTTATTTTATAACTCCAACTCTGCACTCCTTGTGACATAGTTCTTCAACCGGTCACTTGGGTTGGAAAAGTCTAAGACTCTCCTCAGCCTACACACACCTTTCACGAATTGGTGCTATATTTGCATTCCTACTGGTATAAGTTAATGTTATCTCTCCTGATATTTTCTGAGGTAAAACTAAGAATCTTGTCAACGCACTCTTTGCGACCTTTCATTGGACTCCTTGTAGGAATTCTTAGGAAGAGAAACAATTGAAACTCATAATCTCCTTACAAACTTCATACATTCAACAGGAAATCACATACATATGACATTGAAAGAAATGCATAACAGAGACTGAAAATAAACTGTAAACATACCATTCAATAGATGGATACAGAAACCATAAATACACCAGAAAATTGGATCAAAACATTCTTATATTAATTCAAATTCTTTTGTACATGGTTCAATAGAAACAACTATCTGCTCATACAACTTCTACAGTCTTTGTTCTTCTCTGCTCTCCTATGCTCTATTTCTCTACTACTCATACAATGAGAATGATAATACAATACATCTGCGAGGGAGTCTTCTTGAGTTTTCCCTCTTACAACCTTAAGCTATCTTATCGAAATTAAAGACTACCATCTACTTTACATTTATTACATTAAATTTCCACAACCGACAGATGAGATCGAACGCTCAAGATCTGTATTACAATCCCCAAAACAGTAAAATCAATTACATCCTTCCATCTATTACATTAATGTGTTTTCTTTCGAACTTTCAAAATGTCTTCAAGATGCGCGCTGGTGTATATCCAACTATCCTCCACTCACGCTTGCTGACGATGCTCCTGCATCATACTCCTCTGGCTAAAAAATTCATGGACTATTGTCCATGAGATTTTACACCGTCTATCCATGTTTCTAGATATCTTCTTCACTTTCCCAACTGGCATCCTCAATTGGGTGTCCTTTCCACTTTATAATATATTCAAGATATGTCTTCCTCCGGGTTTTCTCGATAACTCTTTGATCAATGATCTTTTCCATCTGTGGCTTTTCAGCTACATGCATATGTTTGACCCACTGAATTTCCTTTTGATACTTTGCTTCATCTACTCTGTAAGGATACAAATCTACTACGTTGAATATGGGTGATATGCCCACATCATTTGGCAATTCTATCTCATAAGCATTTGCCTCAAATTTCCATAAGATCTTACATGGACCTATTTTCTTCATTTTCAACTTATTATATGTTCCCCTTGGGAACCTTTATTTTCTGAGATGTTCCAAAACTAAATCTCCCACTTTGAATTGGAGTTATCTTCTGTGATGAGCTACTCTACACTTGTATTCCTGGTTGGAACTCTGCAACCGCTCTTTAATTTTACTGTGGAGCTCCTGCATCTCTGCTGCAAAATATTCTTCTCCAACACTCTTGAACTGACTCTTCTCTAAGTCTCTCAACTTAGACACTTCCCTTGGCTACATTCCATACAGTATCTGGAATGGGCTCTGTCCTGTTATCCTATTAGGTGATTCATTATATGAAAATTCTGCTTGTGGTAAAATCTGATCCCATTGACTGTGATGTTCAATTACTAAACTCCTAAATAAGTTCCCCAAACTTTGATTTACTATCTCAGTATGTCCATCTGTCTGAGGGTGATATGTTGAGCTAAAAGATAAATTCATCCCCAACTTCTTCCATAGTTTCCTCCATAAATGACCAACAAATTTAGTATCTCTGTCTGAAACAATTCTCTTAGGTAATCCATGAAGTCGAACAACTTCTTTGAAAAATAGATTTGCAATGTGTGTTGCATCACTGGTTTTCTGACATGGAATGAAAAGTGCCATTTTGGAAAATATATTGACTACCACAAATATGGAGTCACACCCTCTCTGCGTTCTTGGAAGTCCCAACACAAAATCCATGCTTACCACGTCCCACAGCCTCTCTGGTATCGGCAATGGTTGATATAACCAAATATTCTGTCTTTTCCCTTTTGCGTGCTGGAAGATTCCACATATGTTGAAAAATTTATGCACATCTATCCTCATTCTCGGCCAATAATACAGACTGTTCAGTTGCACAAATGTTTTTTCATGGCCAAAATGTCCAGCCAATCCCCCACTATGTTTTTCCTTCAAAAGGTTTTCTCTCATAGAACTCTTCGGGATACACAAATGATTTCCTTTGAATAGTGGTCCATCTTGGATTAAATATTCAATCCATTGGCTTCTATCTCTTAAAACGGTATTCTCACATGCTTCGTAAGCATCCTTGAAATCTGAATCATCTCTATACATTTCCTTAAGGCTATCAAAACCTAAGGTCTTCACTCGAAACTCTTGCAGAATCAAACATTTCCTGCTCAATGCATCAACAACCTTGTTAGCATTTCCTGAAATGTGCTTTATAAAAAAAGTAAATTTATGCATAAACTCAACCCATTTTGCATGTTTCCGGGTCACTTTCTCTTGTCTAGTTATAAAATGTAAGGCCTGATCTCTATAAAAAATGGATTTTTTGGAACCAGGTAATGCCTCCATTTGTTCAACGCTTATATGACTGCATAAAACTCTTTATCATAAGTGGATTAATTTCTTTTGGCCTCATTTAGTTTCTCACTGAAGTATTCAACTGGTCTATTGTCTTGACTTAAGACTACTCCAATCACAAATCCACTTGCATCACATCTCACTTGAAATGTTTTACTAAAATCTGGTAGAACCAGAATTGGCTTTTCAGTTATCTTATCTTTCAACAACTTGAAACTTTTCTCCGCTTCCTCTATCCAATGAAAATATTTATGTCTTTTCTTGGTTGTGTCCATCATCAATGCACAAATCCCACTAAAATTTCTAATGAACTTCCTGTAAAAACTGGCTAGTCCATGGAAGCATTTGACTTCAAAGACATTCCTTGGCGACGACCTTTCTTTGATTTCTTTTACCTTCTCTGGATCCATCTTCAACTCATTCGAAGAGATCACAAAGCCCAAGTAAATAATCTCGATCTTCAGGAAAGATGACTTCTTCATATTTATCAACAACTTCTCTTGTTGCAACCTCCACATCATTGAATTTAAATGCCTCAAATGCTTTTCCTCAGTCTTATTGAAGATCAGTATATCATCAAGATATAAAATTATGAACATTCCAATGAAATCCTTCAAGACTTCATTAATCAATATATTAAAAGTACTTGGCACATTCATCAAGCCAAATGGCATGACAAGCCATTCATATAGTCCTTCATTCATCTTGAATGTTGTCTTCCATTCATCACCTTCCCTCATTCTAATTTGATGATATCTGCTTTTCAAATCAATTTTTGAAAAAAACTTTTCTTGACTCAAGCAATCCATCATGTCATCCATCTTGGATAAAGGAAATCTATACTTGATGGTGATTTTGTTTATATCCCTCGAGTTTGTACACATTCTCCATCCGCCATCCTTCTTTGGACTTAACACTGTTGGTACAACACATGGACTCAAGCTTTCTCTAATCAACCATTTATCCATCAAATCCTAGACTTGCTTCTTGACTTCTTCATTCTCCTATGGTATCAGTCACTACACTACTTTGTTTGGAAAACTAGCTCCTGGTATAAGGTCAATGTGATGGCTTATACTTCTGATGGGTGGCAATGAACAAGGCAATTCGTTCACTACTATATCAACAAAATTCTTCACCAATTCCTGAATTTCCTCGGGTAGATCATCTACCGAAGTACTGGTCAATATGACTCTAGGTTTCCTAACCACATAAAACTACATTTCTTGATCTTTCTTGACTTTATCCAAAAGTTCCTTCCCACTCATGAGAAGTATATTATTGCTTTCTTTTGCTTTCACCTACTTGTCTTCAATTGGCAACAACATATGAGTCCTACTATTCTTTTCCAAGGTGTAAGTGTTATTTCTTCTGTCATGAATAACATTTATGTCATATTGCCAAGGATTCCCCAACAAAAGGTGACAGACATCCATGGGAATTACGTCACATAAAATCTCATCTCTATAACCCCCTATCTTAAATTCAACTAAACATTATGTAGTGACTGTTACCTGATGTCCTTTTTGCAACCACGAAACTTTATATGGGCTTGGATGTGCAACTGTCTCCAATTCCAACTTCTCCACCATCTCTGTGGATACTAATTTATGCATGCTTCCACTGTCAAATATCACCTTGCATACCCTATGTTTGGTTTTGCAAGCATTCCTAAACAAAATGTTTCTCTAGATTGGATTCTCCATCTCTTTCTCTGGCTTCAAGAGAATATTCCTCATCACCAAGGATCTTCCACCTTCTACATATTTTGCCTCAAAATTTCACCTTTGCTCTTCTAAAATGTGAGCTTCACCTCCTCCATCCATTTTTCTATCAGGGAATTCCCAAGACTTGTGTCCTATCTTCCCACAAACAAAACACTTTACTTTGCCTCCTTTGCCTCTTCCTCTTCCTCTTTATCTAGGAAAAGTGTTCCTGTCGGCATAGTGTCTTCCTTGTGAACTTCCTGTTGAAAAGTCAACATGAAACATGTGTCTAATTTACTTTTCCTTTAATTAAATTAAACAATAAATATTAATCTATTATCTCATTCATAACTGAGTGATTTGGAATTGTAACAGAATTACAAGTGTAGTTAAGTGAGTTAATCTTAGTTGTACTAGTGAGAGTTCAGTGAATTAATTATTCATTAATTCACAATCAGCGAACTCACATGCAACTGAATATTCACCACGGTTAACTACATGCATGTCAGTTCCAATGGACATTCAGTTGAGATAACAGGTGAAAGCGACAGTTGGCTATTAGTTGTGATTTGTTCACACATGCATTGGATATGCTTATGAGCATGTGCAAACTAGGCAATTGTATTCATTCGATTCATTGTGAGAATTTAGATTGCAGAGATTGTGCAAAGGAGGCAGGCTATTTGGACACGTAAATTGGCGCATGTATTTGTTGATTTGTGTATGACAGTGTGAGACGATTGTATTGTAATGAGAGCTCTTGGATTAGAGTTTTGTATGAGATTGTTTCATGATTCATGATATACATAATATATGATAGTGAGGTTTTTAGCTTTACGCTTTCCCGGTAAAACTTCTGTGTTGTGTGTTATTGATATTTCACTTTGTGCATTGCGGTTGTGATCATGGTTTAATTGCTTCTGCAATAATAATAGTAGAAGCGATTCTGTATTTAACAAGTGGTGGAAATTGTTAGATCAGGAGAATCACAGAAATACATTAATTTGTATCGAAATTTCTACATGGTATCAGAGCCACGGAGGCCACGGAGCTACGGAAGTGAGGTGTGAACAAAATCCTATTCTCGCAGGTCCCGTCTCTAGCTGGGTGTGAACCCTAGTACTGAAAACTTCCGGTGTTTTGAGGAACATAAATTCTCGCACCCTAGACAAAGGTAGGGTGCGAACTTCATTGTCATTCTCACAGGCTACAATGGAGCAGGGTGCAAACTTCCCTCACCCTAATAGTGGAGCAGGGTGCGAACTTCTTGAGCATTCTCGCAGGCTATAGTGGAGAAGGGTGCGAACATCCTAGGCAAGTTCGCAGGCTACACACAGGCAGGGTGAAAACTTCCCTCAGGTTGCTCTCAGGTGGGGTGCGAACCTCCCAGGGCAAGAGGAAAGTGAAAGAGTTGAGTTTTGGGTTGGATAACATTCGAATTTGCAAGATTTTCTTGGTGTGACACTTGATTCAATATCGAAAATGTCTTTCAATAGCTTGAGGTTGGAGTATGCACTCAAGGGAAGCTCTAACTACATTGCTTGGAAGGATAGGATAGAAGCAGTGCTTGAAGACAATGGCTTGAAGGGTTACATTGACGCAGATGTTCCTAAGTCGGATGCGACAGACACTGCAAATCTTGATGCATGGAAAAATAAAGTAGCGAAGGTGAGGAGGAGGGAGTACAAGACCACATTGTCTCAAGTCTCCATGGGAAAACCAAACCATATGCAATGTGGAAGGTTTTGACATATCTGTTCCAAAACAGTAGCAACCATAGGAAATTGGTGCTCAAAGATAAACTCAGGAAGATCAAGATGGAGAAAGGAGACACCATTCCAAAATATCTCACGAAGTTTGTCCAATGTTAGGATGAGATTGGAAGTGTGGGAATAATAGTCGTTGTTGATGATTTAGTGAGCTTGGCGCTCCTAGGTCTTCCTAAGAGTTGGCATAGTTATCAAGACTCTATCAATGGAAGGGAAAAATTGTCGGATTAGGAATGAATATGGTCGGATCTAGTGCAAGAGGAGTTTAGGCAGAACACCAGAGACAGATCTTCATCAAAGCATGATGATGAAGAGGATTGTGCTTTGACTTCCAAGGCAAGTAAAGGGAAAGGGAAGAAATTCCATCCAAAATCCGACTCTAAAGTCAAGAAGTTGGATTTGTCCAAAGTGAAGTGTTTTCACTATCACGAACATGGGCATCTCGCTACTAACTGTCCACAGAAGAAGAAGAACAAGATGATTGCTGGATCTACAACTGGTGAGGCTCTTGTCTCACAATTTGAGCTTGAGTTTTCTTTGATCGCATGCATGGCTTCAAGTGCATTGGGATCTGTGTGGTATTTGGATAGTGGCACTTCCTTCCACATGACGGGAGATAAAGAGTCTTTCATTGACTTGGAGGAGAAAGATATTAGAATGCATATAGAGATGGGTGACGACGGATGATACAATGCAACTGGTATTGGTACCATTACCTTTTAGAGGGATTCAGGTAAACCATTTGAATTGAAAAATGTTATGCATGTACTAGGTCTGAAGAAAAACTTGGTCTCAGTCGCAATGTTGGAGGACAGAGGCTATGATGTTGTTTTTAGCAGTGGTAAAGCCTACCTGCGACATAAAGCAATGGGTCAAGTCAAGAAGATACAGATTCGAGTTAATAATCTCTACATGCTGGAGGTAGATGGCTACAATGCCATGATAGGCAAGGCAGAAAAAGTGGTGAGCCAGAATGAGGGTGAATTATGGCATAGGAGATTGGGCCATCTTCATCATGAAGCCTTGAAGATCATGCAACAAATATCTACTGGACTTCCAAGGGGAACACTTGTTCAGTCATATCAGTGCAAGGGGTGCACCCTGGGGAAGTATGTAAAGTCCGCCTTTCATGAAAAGGAGAACCGTGCTTCGATGATCCTGGAGAGAATTCACACGGATGTGTGTGGACCATTCTCAGTTGCTTCAAAGAAAAACACAGGTATTATGTTATTTTTGTTGATGAATTTTCTCGTAAATGCTATATATTCTTGATGCAGAAGAAGGATCAAACATTCTCAAAGTTCTGTGAGTTTAAAGCATTGGTGGAGAAAGAGTTGGGGAAGCAAGTGAAGGCTCTAAAGAGTGATAATGGTGGAGAATACATCTCTAACAAATTCAAATACTTCTGCAGTAGAGAAGGAATTCAAAGAGAACTCATAGTGCCTCATAACCCACAACAAAATGGGGTCGTGGAGAGAAAGAACAGAACGTTCATGGGTGCAACACGAGCGATGTTGCATGATCTGGGCCTACCATTGCATTTGTGGGTAGAAGCATGCAATATTGTATTTTATGTGCAGAACCATTGTCCTCATAGAGTACTTGGCATGAGTACACCTGAAGAAGCTTTTACTGGTAATAAACCTGATGTTTCTCATTTTAAAATTTTTGGTTCATCTGTTTATGTGCATGTGACCAAGGATGCCAGGAAGAAGCTAGAACCGACTGCTGAAGTTGGGATATTTGTGGGGTACACAGAAACAACCCATAATTATCATGTGTATTTTCTGAATAGTAAGATGACTATTATGTGATGGGATATAAAATTTGATGAGGGGAAAGCCATGCGGTTGTCGCTTGAGAGGGAGCTAGAATTGCATGCAGAAGAGGAACTGTTGGTTCCCAAGGATGAGTCTCAAGATGTGGATTAGCCACATGAGGAGGTTCATGGAGTGGAAGAAACCACTCAAGTAGAGCCATCCATCAGAAATGGCAGAAAACACACCACGGAAGCTGATAGATTGAGACTAGATGCTGCACAGAATATAGGAGCCCCTATTTCACAGTGTAGACATAGACAATCTCCTGATCAATTTGCTGGATATATGGCTCTCATGAGAAAATGTATTGTCACTGAACCATCTTCCTTTCAGGAAGCAGTGCAGGACCCCACTTAGGTTGATGCTATGGTAGAGGAGTATGACTCCATTGTCAAAAACAGTGTATGGGAAATTGTCCCAAGACTGATTGATAAATCAGTGGTAGGTTCGAGATGGATCTACAAGGTAAAATAAGATGCTGATTGGAGTGTGGAGAAATACAAGGCCAGGTTTGTGGCCCAGGGCTTCTCACAGATCGAGGGGATAGATTATGGTGATACCTTTGCACCTGTCGCAAGGTACTCTTCCATAAGATCCATCCTTGCACTCTCAGCGTAGATGGGCTGGCGCATTCATCAGATGGATGTAAAAAATGCATTCCTCAATGGGATCATTGAGGAAGAAGTGTACATTGAACAACCAGAAGGTTTTGAGATGTTTGACAGAGAGTCACATGTGTGCAGACTCAAGAGAGCATTGTATGGGCTGAAGCAAGCACCTCGTGCTTGGTACACTCGGATAGACAGCTATTTCACTGGATTGGGATTCACCAAAAGTGAAGTGGATGCAAACCTATACCAAATTGTGGTGGAGGGTAAGATTTTAATCATTATGCTTTATGTTGATGATTTAATACTGACTAGTGATGAGCATTTGATAAACTCATGCAAGGAGGACCTTGCAAAGGAGTTTGAGATGAAGGATTTGGGCCTTCTTCATTATTTCCTTGGATTGGAAATATGGTAGCGAGATGGTGAAATCTTTGTGTCTCAAGGAAAGTATGCAAGGGAGATACTGCGTAAGTTTCACATGGAGGGCTGCAAACCCATGGATACTACTCTTCCAGGAAACTGGAGGAAAGAGGATGCTACTTCTGGAGAGGTAGTGGATGCTACTGTCTATCGATAGTTAGTGGGTTTGCTAATGTATTTAGTGAACACGAGACCGAACATTTGCTATGCGGTTAACAAGCTAAGTCAAGTGATGGTTAAGCCTACCAAACTCTTTTGGAAGGCGGGTAAGCATGTCCTAAGATATCTGAAGGGCACATCTGAGTATGGATTATGGTAAAAATAGATGGATGAGGTGAAGTTACATGGCTTCATGGATGCAAATTGGGCAGGCATCCCAACGGATAAAAAAGAGCACATCAGGAGGGATCTTTAGTATCGGATCTATAGCTGTTTCTTGGTACAGTAGGAAACAAAGATCCCTGGCACTTAGTTGCGGAAGTGGAATACATGGCAGCAAGCCAAGCTACATGTGAGGCTATCTGGATGAGAAAGATCTTGGTTGGTTTGTTTGGTTCTCATTTAGATCTAATAGTGATTTATTGTGATAATCAGAGTTGCATTAAACTCTCAATTAATCCTGTGTTTCATGACAGATCTAAGCATATAGATATCCGGTATCATCATCTCAGAGATTGTGTGCAGTGGAAGATCATGTTGCTTCAATACATTCCTATGGAAGATCAGGATGCAGACATTCTGATGAAGGCGCTCACCAGGAGAAAATTTGAATATCATAGAGACAGGATTGGGGTGAAGGATA
>JZKD02S2054733.1:141227-152809 GCA_000966675.3 Picea glauca | reverse complement strand
GCATCAACAAGCAAATAACAAAGGGGGATATAGATACCATCATAGTAAGTCTATACTGATCACATCCTGCTTTTTTTATCAATCCAGTTATTCAACCTCTTTAAATAGAAATGTCTAACCAAAGACTGATAACTTCCAATTTCTTCTTTTCAGGTCTTGCTCTCTACCGTCGCCCACTTCTTCTTTCTATAGTCCAATTTCTTGTACTTATTTCATTTATGGTCTGCGGGATCCCCAATCCCAGTTTGTATGAAAAACACATTTAAATTTCCAGGAATATGTAACATAGAATATTATTTTTTGATATATTTCAAAGAAAACTACTTTTTTCAAAATGCAAAATTAGTTCTCTTTATGCAAATTGGTCATCTTCTTTTGTTTTTATGTGCTCCAAAATGTTTATCTTCAACTATGATGAATGTCAGGAGATTGTTTCTATTTAATTTGAATGTTTAATGTGTGTGATTCTTGGTCCTATTTTCCAGGAACCTTTATTTCAAAAAACAAAACAAAAAAACATTTTCTATTGTTTTGTACTGCTTCAAGTCATTACAACGAATATTCTCTAAGTCCCACATTTGAACTATACACGCCCCATGAAAAACTTATAGAGGAGTACCACATCTATAAGAATGCAATAGGATTCAAAAAAAATATATTTCTTTCTTTGCCACTGCATATAAATTTATTTATCCTAACACATATAGAGACACACAAGATAGATGATCTATTTAAAGAAGTGACTATGAAAATTGTACTTAACTCTAAATATTGGGATGAAATCCAGTTGGAAGTATACATAAATCATTATGAATGAATTTCATAAATACATTGAAGAGATAAAACATGCAAGGTAGGAACGAAAATTTCGAACATGGAAAGTCAGACTCTGTTTGGTGTACTACTGGTAAAAATAAAATCAAGAGGGATTATGAAAAACGCAGAATAATTAGAATGAAAATTCTTTCAAAAACTAAATGGTTTCAATGCCATAATTTCTCTAGGAGCCACATGTCATTTTCTGCATGGATACCACCTGTACTTCATGTTGCTTGCTGCGCGTTCGCTACAGTTTCCATTTTCCTTCACTACTTATTCCCCCATCCCGATGCATTTATTCCCATTCCAGCCCAGCAGGGACTACGCTGCCATGCAACACTTGTTATTTTAATATTACTCCCTTTTGTTCTCTTAAAGTGGTATTGGAGGTTGTCTCCTTAAAGTGAGTAATAATGTAATATATATTTAATTTATCTCATTACTTTTATTCCTTGATAGTTGAACAACTTGTTATATTTTGATATGGATGTTAGTGGAATATTTATATTCTTAAACCCAATTTTGAGTTGAATATCTTTTCATCTGATTTTATGGTGAATTTTCTATTTATTTATGAATAACGTGGATGATACTGAGAAGATCGATCATACTTCATTAGATCTTGCCCTAAATGTTGTTGAAATGATTAAAAAATTATGGGTGTGTGCATGAAGTTGATGGACGAAAAAGTGGCAATGGGGTGTGAAGAAATATGCATGCGCCTTCCTAGAAACGTGCATGTGTTCTTATTCCTACAACCTCAATACTCACTGAACCGCCACATAGATTTTCTAGCTTGAATTATTTAGGAATGCACATGCGTTCCTAAGAAACATGTGTTCAAGAATGCGCACAAGTGGAAAAATCCATGTCTCTCTTTAGAAAGAAGGATAGTTTTGAAAATATGTTGGGTATTTTAATATTTATTCTTCACAGGCATTTGAATGAGAACTGTTCTCAAATTTCTTATTCTGTAATATCAATGAGGGAGATCTAGGCCGAGGCAAGTTTTATTGTCAATAAAAATAAATAGGTTTTTGATCCAGATTATTTTCGGCACGAAATGAGATCGGAGATATAATAAAGAAATGCACAGAGATATTGCAAGAGAGACAACAATATAACATAGATATAGCAGAAATAAAACAAGAGTCACAGATATACAGTAATACACGATTTCTATTAATGAAATAAATGTACAGAGACTGTAAAATATAGAATGAAAGACTCGCTAGAATGGTGGTAGCTTATCTCTGAGAAGAGATGTGACGGCTACTCGCATCCATGAGAAGATGATTATTACAATGAGGCTCTAAGGGCCTTTTTTAACATAAGTAAAATCCAAAGCCCTAACCCTGGAAGATGAAAATCCAAAGGGTTTGTAGGCCTCGATGGGGGTAGTTGATACATCAACTTCCCAGGGGCGTAACTTTTGCATATGATATCTGTTTGGGGCACTCGATAACTCGTTGGAAAGATCCATGTTTCTCCCCATTTTCTCAAAACACATCATTTAGGGCCTCAAAATGGCCCCAGAAGTTAAAGACTGCTAAAAATAGTAAATTACCAAAATTGCCAGAAACATGTTTTGGGCCAGTTGGAGAAGGTGGGTGGCCACCGATATCCACCTAGATCAATCCTCCCTCCTTAGGAAGCAATGGTCTCCATTGCGTTGAGTTCCTGGGGGAGAGGGGAAAGCGATTATCAAATCTTATCCTGGTGATCTGCTTGCCTTGCTGGAGAAGTGGTGTTGCTTAGCTTGTTGAAGGCTATCATGAACCTTTGGCTGGAAGGTTTGGACCTTGTTTACCAGTCTGGCTATTTTAGATGACTGTGTGTAGAAGGAATCTTTGTGCTTTGTTGTAACCTTGTCGACCTGCTTCTGTTGGATATAAGGTGCTTGGGACGAAGCTGTGGTGGTTGCAGTATCCTTCTATTCACCTTTTGAACAATTTGTGAAGAAGATGAATTTTGTATTATGAGATACTACCTTGCAGCATTGTTTAGGTGGGGTAGTAGTTGGAACTACCTCTGGTATTCTGTAGAGATGCCCCCCCAAAGTAACAATGACACTACGGGGTCGAGACTCATAAATAGCATGGTGCTTCCACATATATGGCTGTTCTAAGAGAACATCACAAACATACAGTGGGGCAACATCACATAATACCTCATCCTTGAAGGGATGGATGTCGTATGACAATCGACACTACTGGATGACACGAAGATCTCGTCCTTGGCGAAGCCACCCGATGTTATATGGTTGCAGGTGTGGTGTTGTCGACAATCCCAACTATTTGACGACCTCTGCTGAGATGAGGTTCTTCTAGCTTCCGCTATCAACAATAAAATGCAATGGGGTCCCCTTCACCCACATCTATGAATGAAAAAGGCATTCCCCCTCTTCAGGATCTATTGGTTCTTATGGTTGAATTGCTGTGGTCATGACAATAGCAGTGGGGTCTGCGTCGATGATCTGTCTTTTCCCATTATTTTCAAAATCATATTCCGAATCGGGGTTTTTCTCCTTGTCTTTGATCTCGGCCACCAATGACTGTTTTGAGTGAAATTCATCGGTGTTGTGCTAGGGGCTTTTGTGGAAATCGCACCATTTTCCGATGTCCTTCTTTGTATTCCCGTGACCCTTCTTTTCCTACGGCCTGGACTGGTTTTCGGGAGACTGTTTGTTAGGGCTATATTTGTCATACTTTGGTTGTTGCAGATTTGCAGACCTGAATTCCCGTTTGTTCTGGTGCTTAAATTTATGCTCGATTTTAACAACATATGAATAAGCAACATCGAGTGATGAGATGTCCAAAAAATCCATTTCAGTCTGGATGTATCTGTGTAGAGCCCCACGGTATTTCAGAACCAAATGTTGCTCGGAGTCTTTGATAACCAGCTTGGTGCACAAGGTATGGAAGGTATTAGTGAAATCTAGAACTACTTGGCCCTTCTCTTGCTGCAGTGTGGTCCATCTCATGTACTGGTCCTCATAGTTGCCAAAAGGGTAATATTGTTCCTTTACCGCATCCAAAAAAAAATCCCAAGTGGGATCGACCCCATATATTCCAGACTCCTCTGTGGAACTCTACTCCTAGTAAGTTTCCCACCAATGTTTGACATGGGGGAGAGCCTTAAGGAGTGCGAAGGTGATCTTTTCCTTGCCGGAAAAATTATGAACAGAGAAATAACCTTCTAGCAGATTTAACCATTTATCTAGGGTATCTGCATCTATTTGACCTTCAAATACAAGAATATCAAAATTAACCTGTACCTTGAAAGGTGAGGTGCCTCCAAAGTGGTCGCTTGATGACGATGTGCCTAATGCTATTGGGAGGCATTGAAGGATGTGGGGAAAATTCTCCATCATTTCGTCCCTCTGTCACGTGAGAGCTTGCTCAAGCAACAGACTGATAGGATCATCTTCTATGTCATTTTTATTTTCTTCCTCCATTGAGGGTTTCTTGGGTGTGTGAGAGCGATTTTCCTCAAGAGAGACAAGCTTGAGACCCAACTTGCTATACTCATACCTCGTCAGGGACATGCACTAAAAATGATCAAGAGCAGCCTGCTCTGATACCACTGATCCAGATTATTTTCGGCACGAAATGAGATCGGAGATATAATAAAGAAGTGCAAAGAGATATTGCAAGAGAGACAACAATATAACAGAGATATAGTGGAAATAAAACAAGAGTCATTGATATACAGTAATACATGATTTCTATTAACGAAATAAATGTACAGAGACTGTAAAATATAGAGTGAAAGACTCGCTAGAATGGTGGTAGCTTATCTTTGAGAAGAGATGTGATAGCTACTCGCATCCATGAGAAGATGATTATTACAATGAGGCTCTAAGGGCCTTTTTTAACATAAGTAAAATCCAAAACCATAACCCCTGAAGATGAAAATCCAAAAGGTTTGTAGGCCCTGATGGGGGTAGTTGATACGTCAACTTCCCAGGGGTGTAACATTTGCATACGATCTCCGTTTGGAGCACTCGATAGCTCGTTGGAAAGATCTATCTGAGAACTACGACATTTGGGTGAACATCGATAGCTTGTTGGAAAGATCTATCCGAGAACTACAACTTTTGGGTGAGCATCGATAGCTCGTTGGAAAGATCTATCTGAGAACTACAACTTTTGGGTGAGCATCGATAGCTCGTTGGAAAGATCTATCTGAGAACTACAACTTTTGGGTGAGCAACATCGATCTACGATCCATGTTGCTCCCCGTTTTCTCAAAAAACATCATTTAGGGCCTCAAAATGGCCCCAGAAGTTAAAGACTGCTAAAAATAGTAAATTGCCAAAATTGCCAGAAACATGTTTTGGGCCAGTTGGAGAAGGTGGGTGGCCACCGATATCCATCTGGATCAGTTTTATTAAGTAAGATGGTTAGTTGTGTTTATATTTAATTCTTTGTTAACTATTTTAGGTTGTGGATTAATAAGGAATGGTATAATAAATCAATATATAACAATAAGTTTTTAACAAGTTTTCTCAAAATAAATAGAAAGTTAAGTGTTTTATAATTTTTATCATTTTTTGGAGCTAAATTTAGCCATAATATTTTTCTTCTGAAAATACAATTTTAGATTGTTGAAATCATTGTTTTTAATGTAGAAATAGATTCAACACCCTAGGATACACATATTGCAACCTTATTTTGCAATGATATTACTAATATTTTCAATTCCATCTATCCAAAATGACTCTTGTTGGATTTCATATAAAATATGCTAGTTTCCCTTTCAATGATTTTGAGTGGCTATAAAAATTCATAGAATGTTTAGACTAAGGAAACAAATATCTCAAATTCATAGAATGTTTAGACTAAGGAAACAAATATCTCAAATTCATAGAATGTTTAGACTAAGGAAACAAATACCATATCCACGAATCTTCAATCATTGGAATATAAGTAAGTGAGATTCATTCATCTACAAACAAATAATAAGAGACGAGACATAACCTTGAACAACAATTAATACACCAATCTTTAAATGTTTAAGAATGCTTTCTCAACTCTTAATTAAGGTATTCAAAAAATTCAAAACAAGTGACTCAATCATCATAAAAGGTATATACATTAATATAATGATATGCGTGATAAGTTTACAACTATCCTAGTCTTTTCAAATAGTAGAGGATGGCTAAAGGATGTATTGTTATGAGAGAAAATAGAGAGGAAGAACCTTTGTAAAATACCTTAAATGGTTACTAAAGTTTTTTCAAAAAATGATGGGCATGTTTTGTACCTACCTACAATATTACTTTGTTCTTATTGTCTTCCTATTACTCTCTTTTACTCTCTCAAAGTGGTATTGGAGGTTGCCTCCTCAAAGTGAGCAATAATGTAATATATATTTCATTTACCTCATTACTTTTATTCCTTGATAGTTGAACAATTTGTTATTTCTTGATATGGATGTTAGTGGAATATTTATATTCTTAAAATCAATTTAGAGTTGAATATCCTTCCCTTTGATTTTTTGGTGAATTTTCTATTGATTTATGCATAACATGGACAATACTGAGAATATTGAGCATGCTTCATTAGATCTTTCCCTAAATGTTGTTGAAATGATTAAACAATTATGGGTGTGTGCATGAACTTGATGGAAAAAAAAGTGGTAATGGGGTGTGAAGGAATGTTCACACACAGGAATGTGTGCGCATTCCTAGAAATGTGCATGCATTCTTAATCCTACAACCTTGATACTCATCAAACCACCACACAAACTTTCCAACTTGGATTATTTAGGAACGTGTACATGTCACTGAGAAACACATATTCAGGAACTGTTGGCAGCCAATTCAATTTTTTTTAATTGCTCTTAAAAAGGCTGCCTACACCAATTTGTCTTTTAATGACAAATCATTGTTGCACTTTGCAACTAGACTTTTGTTTTATTTTTGCAACAATTACAATTTGATTTCGATTCAGTTTTCACAACTGAAGGTGTGAAAACACATCTATAGTTATTTGGACTGTCATAGTTTTTTATTTATTCTCTGAAAGACACTTTACTATTGGTCTATCATATGACTGCAAAGGTTCTTTCAAACTATGTCCATTTCATTTTGATTGCGCAAGTCGATTTACAAGCCATTAAACATGAAAACTTATTGATTACATTTGGTCCTATAAGGGTTATAATTGATTTTGGTTTTATGTGCTTATTACTATGAGCTCTTGACTTGTTGATTATATGAGACTTTGGTTGCAATGTTCTAATAAACTTTGAAACAATTGACTATGCAAACAAAGCGCTTTGTTGATATTATGAGTTTGAAAAAACATGGAATGGCACTAGTCTAAGTTTACAATGGCACATTGATTAATCTCTCGGGTTTCAATTTTATGGCTTGAATCGTTGCTTGGCGCATTATTTTATTGGCTTGATTCTACGTTGAAAGACTATAGTTTTGAACCATACACTGGCACATTTATATGTTTGTCTACCGTTTATGATTTGGGTTGGCCGGATTATGTTGAATGTGGTTATGATTGATAGAACAGGGTTGGTACTATGCCATTAATGCTCTGCATGGTGGTGGTAGTCCTTCCACCTTCGCACGCATTACCATTAATCCCTGCCTCTTTGAGTATTGCAGTTGTTTGTCGTGACCATTTTCGACCCTGTGTATTATTCTGATTCAAACCCTACCATGATTGGAAGCTATGGCTCCGGTTGTGAGGGCTGAGCCCAATGGGTACCAAGCACTGCTGATGTTTGATGGCGCTTATAGTGACCTGGAAAAATATGGATGGCTCCAGTTCATAAGGAAATTTGATGGGTATAACCTTGTTGTGGCTCGACAATTCGCGTTATCATTCGATGGCTGCCGAGCCAAAGTAGGTGATGTGCAACTTGAAATCACTGAACAATTCCTTAGCTCGGTAACTAGCCTACCTGTTACGGGACAGAAGTGGTCGAAAAGCTACAAGGTGGATAACGTACCATGGACATTGTTATTTCAGTCTCAAGCGGTGAACTCCCGTGACAGAAGCCTGCCTGCGAAACTAGTAAAACCTCGCTGGTATGATCTCCTAATGGTAATCAAGCAATTTGTTACTTGCGAGGGAAGGTACGGGTTTGTTCTTCTGTTTCACCTTCGTTTATTAATGGTTTTTATGGGTTTCGAACTCAACATGCCTCACTACTTACACAGAAGTTTGTTCAAGATGGCCAAGCGGTACAAACGCAGCCAGGCTGATACTAGCCTCTTCCATGTGGGATTGATTAAAATGTGTATGATATATGAGTTGGGGTTACGTCGTGACTTCTGGGGTGATTTTCTCATTCGTAATGGTTTTCAAGAGCCCAATCCACCATAGGTTGATAAGCCTATGGTTACCGAGAGCAAGCCTGCCCCGGTACCCTACGGTGTTTTGCTACCTAAACCTCTACCCGATCCCCCCTACGAGCTTACCCATGTCTGTGACCAAACAGGTCAAAATTGCTAAACCTATAGTCAATCGGCCTAAACCTAAAGCTAATGCTAATGCCAAAGGTAAGAAAAACTCTCACTTAATCTCTCGCATGGCGAGAAACAGGCCTAAACCCCCTGCCAACTCTGACCCTATCGTGGTCAGCGAAGACTCTGATTCTGAAATCGAACGATTTCTTGCCAACGAGTATCCTTACTCAGAGGGTTTATGTGACAAGCATGCGTATAATTTTGTCAAGAATTTGCCACCTTGTCTCAAGGATAATCCTAAGTTTCCTGGCATTGGACTACCTTAAAGAACCCTCGGTGAATCATCAAAAAACACTGGCACCCCGTGCGATCAGTGTGGGTTGTGGTTGGAGAAATATTACACCGATATACCGATGTTGCAAACCAGAATCCGTGATTTAGAAAATCAATTGGCTAAACTCACTGGTCATGAGGAAAAAGTGCAACCCTCCGACAAGAAGCAACGAACCACTGGTTCGATCCTGTTCAAGAATGTCGAGTCAGCCACGACTATTGTTAATTCGAAACTGGCATAATCTCAATAGTCTAGCTGGTATAACCCTCGTTCATTTATATGGCACATTTGTGAACTCTGTGTGCATTATTGACTTGCTCAGTTACATAAACATGCACTGCTGTATATGATTTGATTTGTTAAATCGAATTTTGTTTATAGTTTGAGTTGGATTTGGTTTTGATTTTAGTAATCATATGCTGGATTTGTTTGATTTAAATTTGTTATGATTGAAGGTTCTGTTGTATCTATTATAGGCAAATTGTTTTGCAACGTTTTGAAACACAATCTATATGGTAATTCGAATTGGTTATGATACACCTACAGTGGTTATCTGCTACTTGCATGTAACTTTGACCAGCCTGGATATGATTTCGATTTTGTTGAAAAAAGGGGTTTTGTTTTATATTAAGAATTGATGCAAATCATAACAATAACCCGATTTCTTGTTAGTCATTTTGTAAGGCAAGTCGACCCTGTTCTATTGTGAAATTGAACGACACTATATTTTTAGTCACAAACGAATTTGTAAAACAAAACGACATGTCCAGAATAAAATTCGTCTATAATTGTCTTAAACCCGATCTTGTTTGATTACTGTTCAGGTTATGGTTATGCAAATACTGTTCGATTTTGATTGTGTCATACCCAACAATTAAAATAGATGATGATTTTGGTCAAGACTGTTACACACGTTTCGTTTAAATGTATATCGTAACAGCTTTCACTTATTTGATCAAAATAGAATGAATATCGTGCTGAATCTCTACAGCCTTTCTATCGTTACTATTGATTGAAATGATATCCATTTTGCTACAGCTGTAACGTATGTTTGGTGTGCAAATCATATCGGTTATAGTTAGGTTGTGGAAAATCTTATTTGATATGTTTACTATCCTGTTTGATTATGATTATTGATCACAATTGTATAGTATCTCATTCGAACTTGATTCAATGTCCAATTTCGACTTGTCAAAGTTTGACTATACTTTATGGTAACTAAAGACAAAAACATTTTGGTACTCTGTTTCAATTGAATTTATTTAGATGTGATTTAATTTAGAGGATAATTTCAATTGGAGTAGTAGTAACTCGTTTTGAGGATTATTAAAGGGTAATTCGATTTGATTTTATTTGATTGAGATCTGATCCTGTTGGCTATTCTTGACTAGCTACAAAATCAGATGATTCTGTAGCTGAGTCTGTGGAGTCAAAATTTTATTGTTTTCTTAATAAAATATTCTTCTAACTTGATTTTTTGTGTCTATTGGAGGCAAATTCGAATTGACAATAGATATGAGGAGCAGTTGGAGGATATCTTAAGGATTTCACTTGCATTTTTAGTTACTTAGTTTAAAGGATTTTGGGATTATTCCCAGATTGTGTAAAAATATTTACTATTATTCACAAGGATGTTTTACCTTGTGAGAAACCTATATAAACCTATGGTTTTTGTAATAATTGACATACTCAGTTGTGGGAGAACAAGGATATGTAGTTCTGATTCAAACTGGAACAAAATTGGTGTTTTGTCATAGCTTTTGCTTTTCAATATATCAACATTGTGTTCCAAGTTTTGTATATCATTTTGTTTATGGTTTAGTATTACTTTGTTATCTAAATCAAATGCAAATGATATAATTACTTACTGTTATACATATATTGTTGCTTCCAAATAGATAAAAGACATAACATTTGTTGATTCAATTTGTGACTGATAGCTTTGTCTTCTTTATAAATTGAATTGTTACATATAAGTTTTCTGCATAATAGGTTTCCCTTATTGCAGAGATTTATCATCAGAAAATTGTTATGATTTTCTTTTATGTCTTGTTTGTCCTGTAAAATACTTCAAGAAGCAGCATGGCTGATCGTTTCCGAAAAGATTAAGGACTAAATGGTGTGAATTTCTTCCTCCAACCAGCTTAAGAAGTCATCATACGCAGGGCAGACTTGGAGCGTTTCCAGGTCAATTAATATTTAGTTTACTGTTTTTATTAAGTAGTTTAACATAGATATAATTTTAATTTGTTTTAATTTCAGTTAGTTTACTTTCTTATTCATAAATCATAAAATCAAAAAAGAGTTATCTTCGCTGTCTTGGGACAACAAGCACATCAGTTTCACAGGTTTTATTCAAATCTGTAGATTGTATGCAATGTATATTTGTGAATAAACTGTAATAAAATTGGTAATTAGATAGTTGATTTGAGTTATTATAATCATAGTTAGTATCTTGTATATATATAATAGTTGGTAGTTCACTGTTAGATTAGTGAAGTTAGTTTCTTTCTTTGTTTTATTAGTTTGTAGTTTCCTTTATTTTAATTAGTTTCTTGTATTCAGTTATAGTTTAGTTTGTTTATTTAGGTTAGTTAGATTTCTTAGCTCAGATCATTTCTCTTTGGTTTACATACGAGACCTTAGAGCGGCCAACGGATCCGTTAAAGTTGTCAGGGTGGTCCATTCCAAACGGCTTGGGTTATTTAGACATCCCCGGACCGGTTCCACTCTCCTAGTTGACGGACGGTCATTTTTCGCCCGTCAACAGGAACATACACATGTTCCTAAAAAAAATGAAATTAAAATAACATGTGTGTACTTTAGGAACATCCATGAGTTTCTAAAGCACACACGTTATTAGGAATAGGAATGCCCATGCGTTCTTGTTAACATAAAATACACACACACATACACACACACACACAGACACATATATATATATCTCCCTCTAGCCCCCTTTCCCTCCTTCCCTCTATCTTCCTCTCTCTCTCT
>JZKD02S2054733.1:118046-137261 GCA_000966675.3 Picea glauca | reverse complement strand
AGAGAGATGGGGAGAATGAGATAAAGGGAGGTTGGAGAGAGAGAGGGTGGGGGGAAGAGATAATTGTTGAGTATGTGTTTTATTCTTTTTACAAGTATCTTTAGTTTTTGCTATGTTGTGTTGGGTGCGTTGGGGGGTTATATTTCCCCTGTGCGGGGTTTGAGGGTATTGCCCCTGAGAAATTGTTTTTTTCCTCGAGAAATGTGTTACATTTTTGCCTCGTTTTTTGTGTCACCTCGATTTTTTTGTCCATTGTTGGGTGGTTTTTTGGTACATGGTTTTTGCCAATGGTTTTCTATTTTTGATTAAGGAATTAGGGTTGTTGACTAATCCACATCAATGGGTTGGGGTTTTGGATGTCGTTGGCTCCTATATGTATATTGTATTGTAAACAATGTATCACTATGAATGAATATAGAATATGTTGGTTTTCCCGGTTTGGGTTTCCAGGGGAAAAGTCTCTATGTAATGTGTGTATTTGTCATTGTATCTTTTCTGTTCTTTTATTGAAAATATATTTGAAGTAAAATATTGTACAAGGTTAAAATCTACATTTGGTATCAGAGCTTTGTTGGCTTCAAGGGTATGCCTTTGTGGTCAAGGGTTTGGCTCGAGACTGTGATAAGACTTGTTACAGTGGGAGATCTATGGTATTGATTTTTCCAGTGAAAAGAAATGGTGAGTAGTTCGAAAATGGAGATTGAGAAGTTTAATGGGAAAATTTTGAGTTGTCAAAGCTCAATATGGAAGATCTATTGGTGGATAGAGATGGAGACTTGATGACTGGAAAAATTTGGATCAAAAGGCGAAGAGAAAAAATTGTCTGTGTCTCTCAAATTCAATATTACTGAATGTGGTAGAGGAAGCTACAACCAAAGATTTATGGGAGAACTTGGGGAACTTGTATCAATCTAAGTCCCTAGTAAATAAACTATTCTTGAGAAAGAAGTTGTATAACCTAAGGATTAGAGATGGAGACTTGATGACAAAGCATTTGAATGCCTTCAATACTATTGTAAGTTAGTTAGTATATGTTGAGATTAAAATTTTAGATGAAGATAAGTGTATCAGTTTATTGTGCTCTTTACCAAACTTGTGGGATAGTCTGGTTGTGGCCATAGGTAGTAATAAAACTACCTTGAAGTTTGATGAAGTGGTCTCATCCTTGTTGTTGGAGGAGATGAGACGAAAGAACATGGAAGTACAGATCACAAATGCATTATTTGCAAGAGGATGCTCCCAGGAAAGAAATATATCTAATTCCTCAAGTGGGAGATCTAAATCTAAGGGAGGATCTAAGTATCCTAAAATTTTTGTAAAGGTATGCTAGAGATGTGGAAAAGAAGGGAACTACAAGAATCAATGTAGATCCAAAGTTGAGAAAAACAAGGGATCTGAAGAATCTCCTTCTACAGAAGAAAATACCTCCAAGGAAGAAGGAGGGTATGTGTAGTTGGCTTCTTCAAGCACACATGCAGATCATAAGTCATGGTTGGTTGAATAAGATGCATCCTTTCAAATAACTCCCCATAGGTAGTGGTTATGTGAATATGAAAGGTATGATGGAGGTAATGTTTTCCTAGGTGATGACTCGACAAACAGAATCATAGGTCGAGGAAAATTCAAGTTGAGGCTCATATATGAAAGGATTAGAACACTACCTAGTATTATGCACATCCCAAGATTGGACAAAAAATTGATTTCTGTAAGAAAAATGGACGATGCAGGGGTAAAAAAAATATTTGAAAAGGAAACCTGCAGGATGGTTTGAGGAGAAATGTTTTTTATGAAGGGAGTTCGGTTTGGAACTCTGTATAAGCTGCAAGGAAGAACTATTAGTGATGAGTGTAATAGTTCCATTGTTCCTGATATTGGAGTTGAAGAAGAAAGAACTCCTACAGTATATGGAGAAAAGGTTATGATGTGGCATTAAAGACTGGGGCATATTAGAGAGAAGGGTCTTTGACTACTACATGGTAAAGGTATGGTTGAAGGTATGTCTAACTGCTCTCTAGATTTTGATTTCTTTGAATATTGTGTATATGGGAAGCATAATCGAGTAAAATTCCCCTCTAGTGCATCAAGGGTAGAAGGAATTTTACAGCTACTTCATAATGATGTGTTTGGATCTGTGTCAGTTCCATCATTGGGAAAATATGTGTACTATGTCTCATTTATAGACGAATTCTCGAGGAATACTTGGATATATTTCCTCAACAATCAATATGAAGTCTTTGATATATTTAAAGAGTTTAAGTCTGTTGTTGAGAATCAAAGAAAGAAAAGAATTAAGGTGTTGAGGACAGATAATGGTAGAGAGTTCTGCGGGAATGAATTTGAAGAATTCTATAAGAAGTGAAATATAGAAAGGTAGAAGACTACTCCATATACACCACAATAGAATGGAGTTGTAGAAAGGATGAATAGGAAAGTGATGAAAAAATAAAGGTGCATGCTCAGTTGTGCCAGGTTAGGGAAAGAATTTTGGGTAGAGGAAGTGGGCATTGCATGTTACCTGGCCAACAAATCACCCTCATCAGCGTGAGATGACAAGACTCCACAAGAGGTATGGTATGGTAAGAAACATTCTCTCACACATGTCAAGGTATTTGGATGTGAGGCCTATGTTCATGTTCCAAAGGAAAACATGAGTAATATAGATAAGAAGGATGGAAAGTGTATCTTTATTGGGTATAAATATGGTCTCAAAGGTTATAATCTTTGGAACCCAAAAAATAAGAAGGTTGTGTATAGCCGAGATGTGTTATTTAGAGAAATGAAGGATGTTGTTAAATAGGAATTCCTACCAAGTATGGAAGAACTAGATAAAATAGAGTTTGATTTAAAGGATGATTAATTAGATTCTACAGAAGAACATGAATCGAAAGAAAAAGATACTCATACTCCAATATTGAGGAGATTAGTTCAAGAAAGAAGGCTACTAGAAAGGTATACTCCATTTGATTTATGTTCAAATTTTGTTATGTCTATTACTGATGATGATCCTAGGGCTATCGGGGAGGTAGTAGATTCAAAAGATGGAAATCTCTGGAGAATGGCCATGGATGAAGAAATGGAAACCTTGGATAAGAATGAGGCTTTAGATCTAGTAGAGTTGTTGACTGGAAGAAATCCCATTGGCAACAAATGGGTATTTAAAAATAAGTTGAATGCAGAAGGAAAAGTGGAGAAATACAAAGCTCTGTTAGTAGCATAGGGTTATTCTCGGGTTGAGGGAATTGATTTTGGTCAGATTTTTTCTCCTGTTGCCAAGTTAACTTCTATAATATTTATGTTATCTATTGCTACTCCATTTGATTTTGAAGTAGAATAGATGGATGTGAAGACAACATTCCTACATGGGATTTGATACTTATATGATGTGACTTGGCTTCACAAGAAGCAAAGAGGATCACTGTGTGTATTTTGAATTAATTGGTGATCATTTGATTTATTTGGTTTTGTATGTGGATGACATGTTGCTAATAGGAACCAACAAGGAGATTATCCAAGATGTGAAAACTCAGTTGTCCTCTAAATTTGACATGAAGGATCTTGGTGCTTCAAATTTAATTTTGGGCGTGGAAATTAAGAGAGATCGGAAAAAGAGGAAACTCTGGTTAAATCAAAGAACATATGTCAAGACAACATTGCAGAGGTTTAATATGCATGAATGTAAACCGGTCAAAGTCCCTATTACTGTTGGTGTAAAGTTATCCATGGATCAATGTCCCAAGACACAGGAAGAGGAGGAGGACATGTCTCATATTCCACATATGAGTGTAGTTGGAAATTTGATATATGTAATGGTTTGTACTAGATCGAACATTGCACATGCAGTGGGAGTTTTGAGCAGGTATATGTCAAAACCAAGGAAGGAGCATTGGACAACAGTAAAAATGGTTTTCAGGTATCTGCATGGCACTTCTAGCTATGGATTGTGCTACCAAGGAAGACCAAGATTAGACAAAGTGTTGAACATACATGGCTTTGTGGATGTAGAATGGGCTGGAGATATGGATTGAAGGAGATCTACAAGTGGGTATGTGTTTAACTTGTTTGGAGGAGAAATTAGTTGGATGAGAAAAAGACAGGTTGTAGTGGCACTTTCAATTATAGAAGCTGAATACATGGAAACCATTCATGCAAGTAAGGAAGTAGTATGGTTACAAATATTGTGTTCAGGTATTGGGTTTGTACAACAAGCTGTAAGGATAGATTGTGATAGTCAGAGTGTAATTTTTCTAGTGAGGAACTCGACTTATCATTCAAAGACAAAGCATATTGATATTCAATATCACTTTGTGAGAGATATGGTTGAAGGAAATAAAGTGTTTTTGATGGAGGTGGACACTTTGAAGAATGTTTACAATTCATTAACAAAATCTGTGCGTACTGAGAAGTTCTCTTGGTTTAGAGGATCCATGGGCATTGCTACCCTGGATTGTTGCCTATGTAACCCTGTCACCCCATGTATGCACAGAAAACAACAAGTGAGAGAATATTGGGTATGTGTTATATTATTTATATGACTAGCTCTAGTGTCTTCTACATTGCGTTGGGTGCACAGGGGTTCAGGCATAGCGCCCCCAAAATTTTTTTTCCTTAAGAAATGTGTCACATTTTTGCCTCATTTTTCATGTCTCCTTGATTTTCATGTCCATTGTTGGGCAATTTTTTGGCACATGGTTTTTTTCGATGGTTTTCTATTTCTGGTAAAGGAATTAGGTTTGTTGGCTAATCCAGGTCATTAGGTTATGGTTTTGGATTCCGTTGGCTCCTATATGTATATTTTATTGTAAACAATGCATCTCTATGAATGAATATATAATATGTTGGTTTTCCCAGTTTGGGTTTCCAGGGGAAAAATCTCTTTGTAATGTGCGTATTTTCCATTGTATCTTTTATGTTCTCTTATTGAAAATATATTTGCAGTAAAATATTGTACAAGGTTAAAATCTACAAGAATGGGGGAAGAGAGAAGGGGGGAAGTAAGGACAAAAGGAGGGAGAGTGAGTGTAGCAATGGTGGGAGTGAGGGAGGGAGGGAGAGGGAGAGAGAGAAAGAGAGGGAGGGTAAGGGAGGAGGGGAATAATGGGGGAGATATAGAGGGAAAGGGGTGGAGAGGGGAAAAGGGGGGAGAGAAAGAGGGAGGGGGCGGATAGAAAGCGAGTGAGAGAGAGAGAGAGGAAAAAATAGAGGGAGTGATCTAGAGAGGGGTCGAGTGAGAGAGGGGGAGAGATGTTAAATTTGGCAGCATCAACTGTCATTCTTCAATGAGAGGCCATATGGGCCACCCTGAGGCTAGCCAAGAAGATTTGGAGAATCAACCAGTCTTGTGAGGTATTGAAAAAATATAGGGGGAACGTACAACCTATGTGAGTCAAACCAAAAGTTAGGAGGAATGAGATGCTATGTGAGTCTAATGAAAAAATTAGGGGGAACGTACAACCTCTGTGAGAATAGACAGTCTAGTGCAAAATTTAGGAGGAATGTACAAGCTCTGTGAGCATAGACAGACTAGTGAAAAATTCAGGGAGAACATATAACCTCTGTGAGCCTAGTCAAACCTTGTGAGCCATGAGCAAAAGTGAAGGCATCTAGAAAAAGTTAGGTTGAATATAAAATTCCTATGGGCTAGAAACAAACGATATTCCTAATATTGCAAATGATATAAATGTATTGATCTAGTGTGTTGGCACGTGTAACATTATCCACCATGAAGATAAATTTGAATTTCCTTGTAAATAGTCTAGTTATGACTGAAGTCTAAAGTCTAGTTCTATTTTAGAACTAAAGTGTAGCGCTGAGTTGTAACTGAAGTCTCAAGTCTAGTTCTATTTTAGAACTAACATGTAATGCTGAGTTGTAATTGAAGTCTTAATTCTAGTTCTATTTTTGAACTAAAGTGTAATGTGTAGTTGTAACTGAAGTCTTAAGTCTAGTTTTATTTTTGAACTAAAGTGTAATGTTGAGTTTTAACTCAAGTCTTAAGTCTAGTTCTATTTTTGAACTAAATTTTAATGTTGAGTTGTAACTGAAGTCTTAATTCTAGTTCTATTTTTGAACTAAAGTGTAATGTTGAGTTGTAACTGAAGTCTCAAGTCTAGTTCTATTTTTGAACTAAAGTATAATGTTGAGTTGTAATTGAGGTCTCAAGTCTAGTTCTATTTTTAAACTAAAGCATACTAGTCTCAAGTCTAGTTCTAAGTTTGAACCAAAGTATGAAGCTGATTTATGATTAACTCATTGTTGGCACAAGGATAGACCCAGGGTTCAATGCTCAAGAGCGCACCAACAAAGCCCTAACTACCGACCCTTTTGGCAACACCTGCGAAGAAAATGAAGTCTCACCCGAGGTAGAGGCAGGGGTGGTTGCAGGACTCAGGTGTCTGCAACCTTAGTTGGGACACAGATCTGTGATTATCTTTCTTACAACGCACTTAGCATTAGTTATTTCCTAACATACATTCATTAATACACTTTGCAGAAAGCACAGAGCACCGCAGTAATTACTCAGATCTAGCACTTAGCAACAATAAATAGGTTATACTTAATAGATTAAGCACTTAGCATCTTATGTATCATATCTAGCATGCATTCATATCTCATATGAACAAAGCATCAATAAATCTATCTAAACATATCATAGAACTTAGCAAGAGAGAGACAAGCACATCAACACAATACATAGACTTACCGTGGTTCACCCACACCCTGGGGCTACGTCCACAAAGTCTTCTTTATATTATCTTGGTCAAGAAGTTACAACACAGAGCTTCAATGACCCTTAATTCGCACGGGACAGAGGTTCTGCGCAGCTCACTAGATACCTCTTGCTTGCACTCGGCACAAAGCCTTCTACAGACTCTCACAGAGACTTGCACTCAGCTCCACAAGTCTTACACAAAATGCATAGAGCCTTATGATACTTGACCACACAGACCCTGCTACTAACACTAAGCCTTCAAGATCCTACCCTGCATAGGACAAGAGATCTATGTAGCACACTAGATCCTCTTTCCCTGGGTAGATCCAAGCACTAATCCTTCTCACACTCTGTGTACTCATCACTTATTACAACATGCACAGAGCTCTTACAGTCACACATACTTCTGATCACATAGATCCAACTTATGCACTAAGCCATTGACTAGACAGGGCCTCTTTTCTTACATGGCCTAGACCTCTATTTATACATAGAAAAATGCCTAAACAAGGGCCGACATCCCTTTCCCATTACAATATTCCCAAAAAACACAAAAAGGTTCCACAAAGGTGGTGAGATATCGTGATCTCCGCTTCGCTATGCACTTCGTCTTTGATAGCTAGTCGAAGTACCAAACGATCAACTATGACCAAATATTTCTTAAAACTTGGTTGAGGGCCAACAGGTCCCCAACACTCACCTGTGACTCATCCCCAGTCACTCTTCTCAGGGTAACTTTGCCTCGAAGGCCTCGAGCTTTGCTCGAGCTGCTTCGACCTATTTCTTTGCTACTGCTTCTTACTCGGCAAACTCCAGAATGAGTGCATTACTAACTAGTCCTTCTAAGCGCTGCTCTATTGTGTTCATGACTTGTCCCAGGTCTGTCCCTTGGCTCTCAATCTCTAAGAATAGTTGACATGCCCTATCCTGCAAAGGTTGAAGTTGCTGCGTCGCTTCCATGACCTTGCTCTGGATCATATTAATCTGCTGCTGCACGATGCACTGTTCATGGGACCTCTTCATTTTCTTTATGGTTGGTAGGGCCTTCAGCTGTACCTGTAACTTCTCAGCTTGGTACTTCACCTCCTAGAGCTGTGACTCCAATTTATGCAATTCAGGGTTCTCAGATAGGTTCTCATGTATTTACGCACTTCTACTACTTAATTGCTTACATTCTTCAGTGAGTGCCTTAATCCTTTCTACTATACTTCGAGCATTCACTTCTCATTGGTCACATTCTTCTTGTGGAGTACTCGGTATATCTTGGAGCTCTAGTTCTACTACTCTTTGTTGCAGTTGTTGAATGACTTCAACAAGCTTCTTTACTTGGCATTTTATGGGTTCTTCTTCCTTCTATTCTAAGCCAGTCACAGAGTGAAATGCTCTGTTGACTACTTCTTTGATCCCGATTTGTTTTGCGAGAAGTTGCTCCTTCTCCTTTTGGATCTTTGCGCATTCTTTATCAAAATTCTCTTGGATGGTCTTCTTCTCTTGCCGTGCAGCTTGGCGCTGCTCTATGATTTCCTCATGTGCGTGTTTTAGGGCCTGGGTGGCCTGCATTGTTACTTCTTTTGCTTTTCGAAGGCATACTTCGACTACGTCGGTAATCCTGCAAAGTTGAACTAACTCGTCTCCTGCTTCGGGTGTTCCTTCTGGCATAGGTGCAGTGGAGATTGTGCGGTTAGACTGGAGGGCTAGTTGTACTCCTTGGAGTTTGACTTTGATTCTTTCGTGCATCGTTTGTTTCTTGGCCTCCTGCTTTTCTGTGATCTCTTCTATAGCTTCATTCAAAGTCGCAAGGAGAAATCTGAAGTCATCTGGATTGAGCGTGGTCTTCATCTTGGTCACGGTCGCTTTAGATTTCTTCTTAATAGAAGTCTTCGAAGGTGACCCTTTTATTTTCTTTAGAACTTCGAATTCATCTTCTATTTGTTGTTCAACTTCTTCTAGGTCTTCATCGTTATCTTTTTCATTTGGTGTGATGGAAGCTATCCTTACAGAGCGGCTATCCACATCTTGAACCTCTTCAGTTTTCTTCGTTTGCTTTGTCTTATTTGTCTTATTTGTCTTACTGGGCCCACGTGTGTCTTGGGTAGCTTATGGGCCGTTGGTATCTGAAATATCCATTGGATCTGCTCCAACAAGGAGGTCTGCTAACCATTCCTTGGTGATCTCTTCAAGGTCTTCTTCTGTCAGTTTATAATAGGATTGCAACTGTTCCTGGTGGTCATCAGTGCATGGAGTTAGGTATATGAAGTGGAGGTCCGCACTGAACTTCATTAAGGGTCTGAATCTGTGGAGTGTGTTCAGAGTAATGCGAGGTGTGGCTTGTATCGCGGTCTTCAACTAGATGTAGTATTTGTGAAAGAGGGTATTCAACTGCCATTTCCTGTTCATATCTGTCGTGTACCATAATGTACTAAACTTCGTAGCCAATGGTTGAAATGGTAGGGTTTTAGGAAAAACGACATCCTCCGGCATCTCCCATGCTATGAAGGCAATCAGGATGAGAAGCCAATTGAAGTGGAACTCATATCCTTGGTCTTATGCTTCTCTGCAATCCAATTTGAGTTGATCTGCTAAGTACTTCGACTAGTTCATTTGGACTCCTTCTACGCATTTTCCCGCGAGATCAACTACAAACCCATATACTTGTGTTGGTATGTTCTTGCAGACTAACTTTCCTGTGATCACCCGACAGGTGAGGTGCACTGCACCACTGTCAATAGAGGTTACCTTGTAACCCCGTGCACCTTTTTCAACATTTCCATAGGCCTCTTTAATCTTCTGTGAAAAAGCGTGATCCACGATCTTTCCAGGGTAATATTCTTGTAGGTCAGGGCCCTGTATGCTCAGCCTAGTGATCTAATTGATCAGCATTGGATCAATCTCTATACACCAGTTCAACCAGAGATATCCTCCATGGTAGCTCGCTAGTAGCAATTTTACACAAGCATTCACCTCCTGGTGCCTGCCAAAGTGTCGAATCTTCATTACATTAAGTAAGGTGGACTACGTGAGGTTCATAATCCATTGCTGAGAGACGATCTTGGAATTCTTCCCCTTTGTCATCGTCGGATACTTGTGCGGGGCAAGCATACTGTAGGCTTTCAGGTCACCAAGGTTGAAGTCGCAAAACTTCAATGATAATAGCTTGGTCTACTCAGTGTGAACTGCGTGCACACCCTTCAGTAGGTACGCAATGATCATAGGATAGTCGTAATCTTGGGGCACACTGTCATGGTTGATTTCACCTTTCAGAAGAGGTATGTAAGAGGGCAAGATGCTTGGGATCAGTTTGGCATTCACGATGTCATATCTATGCTTAGTACGTTTCTCGGCGGTCTGTCGGGATGGTCCAACTTGAGTAGTGGATGGAGAAGTTGCTACTCCTCTTGACGATGAGGCTTGGACTGTAGTGGAAATTCCTCTTTTCAACATAACTGTTTTGGTTCTTAAGCTAGTGAGTACTTCTCTCACCGATTCTTCTACTGCGCTAAGCTCGTCGGACATGTAAGCTCAGGATCACTTTCTCCGATTGTCAATGGGATGAAGGTACCGTAATCGAGTAGAGAGCAAGGTGGGGTAGTCACTATTCCACAATGTGGGTATTCTGTGAACTCAAGTTCTCAATTGGAAAAAGTGTCTTCCGGACATGGCGCAACGAAATAAGTAAGTAAAGCTGTAACAAACTGCTTGCAATGGATAGAAGGGTCCATTAACTCTTGATATGTCCATTATGGCATAGTATAACAGTAAGGTAACAGGTCATAACTTTCTTCCGATTTGTTCCGGCCATCAACGGAACGGGTATATCATCTTCTAACAGTTATATTACTTCGACATGGCAAAGTGCCATATGTCGCTGTTCTACTATCCCGACGAAGCTCAAATTCTGCATGTTTTCCTTTTGCGGGGTTTCTTCTGGAATGTTCTGTAATTTCTCCAACTTCGCTTTCTTCTTCATGAGTTTTGTAGCCTTCTTCCCAGTGAGCTTCGTCCTGGTCATCCTTATTTCATTCTGATTCTTTTCTTCTCTTGGCATGGTAACTTTGCAATGATGAGATTATTTCTTCAGATCCATGGGTATTACTTGTCCAACATATTTTTCGGTCCTCTGTGGTTCTTCTAGCATTCTGTCAACTTTGTCATCCAAGTTTGTGGGGTCAAGAACCCTTGATCTATTCTCCCATTCTTCAATCAACTGCATGATCCTTCTAGTCATTAAGTCTCTTAACTCTTGTCTCTGTTGTTCTAGGTCATTTTCTGCTTTCTATTTTCTGTCTTGATCTTTCTCAATCCAAGGTTTACCAAGTAACATAGTAAACGGGGCGTTGTCGTCCACGAAATTAACAATCTCAAAATCTTCTTCTATCGAAGCTCCATGAGAATTCATAGATATCTGAGTGAGCTTTTTACATAAGTTTACCAACTTTCTTCTGAATAACCCTATTCCTCCTAATGAAGGGGTCATGTCAGGTCTTCCTATAACTTTCCAGGTTCCTTTTGTCATAATGTTCACTGGTGTTTCTTCATCCAAAATATAGTCAATGTCGAAGTCTTCTATTCTCACTTCGATCTGTTCTTTCTTCTTGAAGATTTCTAATAAGATGAGGTCTCTGTGATCATTAAGGGTTTCTTGCATTTTCATCAATACTTTCTATAATTTTTTCTGGGGTTCCTCTATAATCTGAGTCTCTTGATATCCTGCTTGCTCTATATTCATCTTTTCAAGTCTAGCAATCATTCTAGGGCAATCGAGTACTTCATGGTCCATGGTCCATAGCCTTACAACAAAGACAACTGGGTCTTCATCCAGGGAATTCCTTAGCAAGATGTCTGGGCCTTCTGCAATTGTAACAAAGAGTTAATCCTCTCTTTCTCTTCAATGATCCCCAACTTTTCATGTACTCTGTGCTAGGATCATAATGGTTAGCTTGCAAAAATTTCTTTCTAGGATCCTACATCCATTGGTTAGTCCCAAAATTCTTTCTATGCGGTATAACATATCTATCACTATACTTATCATATCTATTCATATCAAAATTTCTTTCATCTATTAATGCCCTAGTTTTGAAGCAAGGATAGGATCTATCAACACACCTAGATCCATGCTTTAGAAAAAAAAAATCACTTATCTTACTTCTACAGAGCACAAAGCTTCCAGATCTAAGACTTTTAACTTTTCTTACCTTTATCAAAGCATAGAGCTTACAGATCTTACCTCTTTCTTTGTAGATCTGACTTCTTTTTCTTCATATCTGACCTCTCTTCTTCAGATCTGATCTTTCTTTCTTGTCACAAATCTTCACATGTCAAATAGATCATTGCGCACTAGGACAACAGATCTATGCACATAGCTTATTTCACACAAAGCTTCTTCTTCTTCAGTTACTAGCAATCACAGTTTTAGGTCCCGGCAACAGAACCATTTGTTGGCATAGGGGCAGACATAGGGTTCAATGCTCAAGAGCGCACCAACAAAGCCCTAACTACCGACCTTTTCGACAACACCTGCGAAGCAGATGAAGTCTCACCCAAGGTAGAGGCAGGGGTGGTTGCATGAATCAGGTGTTTGCAACCTTAGCTGGGATATAGATATGTGATTATCTTGCTTACAACACACTTAGTGTCAGTTATTTCCTAACATACATTCATTAATACACTTCACAGAAAGCACATAGCACTGCACTAATTACTCATATCTAGCACTTAGCAATGATAAATAGGTTATACTCAATATATTAAGAACTTATCATCTTATGTATCATATCTAGCATGAATTCATATCTCATAAGCACAAAACATTAATAAATATATCTAAACATATCAGAGCACTTAGCAAGAGAGACAAGCATATCAACACAATACACATAGTTACCATGGTTCACCCCCACCCCGAGGCTACGTCCACAAAGTCTTCTTTATATTATCTTGGTCAAGAAGTTATAGCACGGAGCTTCAATGACCCTTACTTCACATGGGACATAGGATCTATACAGCTCACTAGATCCCTCTTGCTTGCTCTCAACACAAATCCTTCTACAGTCTCTTGTAGAGACTTGCACTCAGCTCCACAAGTCTTACACAAAATGCACAGAGCCTTACAATACTTGATCACACAGATCCCACTACTAGCACTAAGCCTTCAATATCCTACCCTGCATAGGACAAGAGATATGCGAAGCTCACTAGATCCTCTTTACCTGGGTAGATCCAAGCACTAAGCCTTCTCACACTCTGTGCACTCAGCACTTATTATAGCATGCACAAAGCTCTTACAGTCACACAGACTTCTGATCACATAGATCCAACTTATGCACTAAGCCATTGAATAGACAGGGCCTCTTTTCTTACGTGGCCTAGACCTCTATTTATACATAGAAAAACCCAAAAGGGTTCCACAAAAGGTGGCGAGATTCCATGATCTTCACTTCGTTATGCACTCCATCTTCGACAAGCAGTCGAGGTACCAAATGGTCAACTATGACCAAGTATTCCTCAAAACATGGTCGAGGGCCGACACTCATGGAAACATATTACTATTTCGAGTCTCTCCTCTTCTCTTCTTCAGCCTATATAAGTAGAGGTCGACCCCTCTCTTCAACACAGTTTTGATATGCAGGTTAAGGGTGAAGAAATAGAGGAACATATCAGTGATAAAGAGGCAGCATAACAAAGCAACATATCAATGTTGTATATCAATAATAGAGGTAGCATATCAAAGGTTTATTTCAACAAGGTATTTTAGGTCTTTGTTAGGTCATAGTCATCTTGGAAAGATCTTTAAGAGAAGAACATTCATGGTGGATATTTTTATGTGATCTTACATTATTAATGCAATAAATGAATATCGTTTGCAGGGGTTTTTATCCCTCTACAGGGTTTTCCCAGGGTATATATGTTGTTGATGTGCATGCTTACTCATCTACATAGTTATTGCTATTCAATTATGATTTGGTATTGTTGAAGTGTATTAATATGGAATCAAAGTGTTGAAGAAAATAAAAGAATTAATCCGCATAAGAAATCAAGATCATAATTTAACATGGTATCAAAGCTTAGGGTGTGTTAAACATGTTGAAGTGTAGCAACATGTACACATAGATCCAATCTAGCTTGATTAAGTTTCCAGTGTGAGGTCCATGGCATCCTCCATTTCAGTTAGGGTCGAGGATAGGCTCGAAGGAGCTGCCAACTTCAATATGTGGAAGCTTCGAATAACAAATATCTTGCATGAGAATGATCTTGAGAAGTATGTGACCATAGTGGTGGAGGAACCCACGAATAATGAAGGAAGAGCGACCTTCAGGAAGAGTCAAGAAAAGTCCAAGCGAATCATCTTTGATTTAGTAAAAAATAGTATAATTCCTGCATGACTTCGTTAATGACTGCCAAGGACTGTATGGATACCTTGGTGAATTTCTATGAGAAACAAGCTCCAATTCAGAAGAGGACACTTAAGCACAAGATTAAGTATTTGAATATGGAGAAAGGTGAATCACTGGCATCATTTTGTTCCAGGATAGCCCAGATCAAAGATAATATTTTGGTCACAGGGGTGACAATGGACGATGAAGATTTAGTGCATACCATTTTTGACAGTCTTCCTTCTTCATGGGAGACCTTCTTATCTAGTGTAAGTGGGAGAGAGATTCAGCCCACGTTTGAAAGGTTATGGCATTATTGCCTCTAGGAGGAGAGTCACACAACTACCAAGAGTGAGCCAATGAAAGAATAACACTCAACTTTAGCATCAAGATTCAAGGGAAAGAAAAAAGGCACTTTCCAGAAAGGCTCTCAGAGGAAGCCAAACACCAAAGGTACATTCAAAGGAAAAAATATTGATACATCTAAGATTAAATGATTTAGTTGTAACAAGTTGGGTCATTTTGCTAAAGATTGTTGGTTTAGAAAGAAATATCCAAGGAAAGGGAAACATCATGCCTCAACTGTTGAGGATGATGAATCCAAAATAAATTAGAAAATTCCTTCTAATGAGAAAGAAAATACAAAAGAATAATATTTGGTTTCTGCCTTATCGAGTTCAGTTTTCAAGGGGCCGAAAACTTGGTTAGTAGACAGTGGTGCATCAAAGCACATGACAGGGTACAAGGATACCCTCTCAGATTTTGAGACAAAATCTTTTGTAGAGCATGTTGAGCTTGGGGATGAAAAATGTTACAAGATAGAGGGAGTGGGTTCTATCTCCTTCAGATTGGAATCTGGGGCTAGACTTCATATTGATGAAGCATTATATATTCTAGGGCTTAAGAAAATCTACTATCAATTGAAACCCTTGAGGACAAGGGATATTGGGTGATCTTCAAGGTCAGGAAGGTACTACTATGGTCTAAAGGTAGCCACTTAAGTACAACAAAACCCATTGGAACTCGTAGTGGAGGACTGTACGTCGTATCAGGATAGTCATTTCAAGCATTGGCTCATGATGCCACTAGCTCCAGTGAGTTGTGGCACATAAGACTTGGACATTTTCATTACAAAGCTCTTCCAGATCTACAGAACATGGTATGTGGCATGCCCTCTATTTCTCTTAGTAAAAATGAAATTTGTAAGGGATGCATGCTAGGTAAAAATGTAAAGAAGGCATTTCCTAGTGATGACAACAAAGCTCAGGGAATCTTAGATCTAGTTCATTATGATGTATGTTGTCCCATGTCATATCCCTCACTCAGTGGTTGTTTGTATTATGTCATTTTTATTGATGATTACTCAAGAAAATGTTGGATATATTTCCTTAAAGCTAAAAGTGACACATTTGATAAATTCAAAGAGTATAAATCCTTTATTTAAAAGAAGACAAGGAAACACATCAAAATCCTTAGAACAAAAAATGGAGGAGAGTTTGAATCTCTCCAGTTTGAGGATTTCTACAAGTCAACAGGAATCAAGAGACAGTTGACCATGCCATATAACCCTTAGCAAAATGGTGTTGCTGGGAGGAAAAACAAGACTATTTGTGAGGCAACGAAAGCAATGATGTTTGACCAGGATTTGCCAAATTCTTTATGGGAAGAAGCTACCTCCAATGTCGTGTATATTCAGAACAGGTTTCCACATGATATCTTGAAGAACAAGACTCCTGAAGAGGTCTTCTCAAGGATAAAACATGAAGTAGGGAATCTAAGGATATTTGGGTGTCCTATGTATATTCATGTCCCTAAGGAAAAGAGGACAAAGATGGAACCCTCAGGCAATAAAGGGGTTTTTGTGGGGTACAGTGAGAAATCCAAGGCTTACAAGATTTATGTACTAGGTTAGAGGAAAATAGAGGTAAGAATAGATGTGACTTTCCATGAGGAAGCCACATTTAAGAAACCCATAGAGCTTCAAGAGGAATCAGAAGTAGTTCATCCAGCTTCACCTTCTTCTAAAAATGAAGAGTCATATGATCAGAGGGACGAATCTTGTGAAGGGAAAATTAATGAGCCCCTAGAGCCTACTGAAGTGTTAGAAAGAACTCTTGAAGAACCTTTAGCCAAAAGGAATCTAGGGTGGCTTAAATAAATACTGCAGGAAGTAGAAATGATAGCTGCTCCCAAAGGAACTTTCAGGGAAAGGAAGAGGCCTCATAGGTTTGGAGGCTATGTTGCATTGATGAGCAACATTAGTGATGTCAAACCTTATTCATTTGAAGAAGCAGATAAATTACAAGTATGAAAGGATGCCATGCTTAAGGAATATAGGTCTATTATAAATAACAATGTTTGGGACATTGTGTCGAGGCCAAAAGACAAATCGGTGGTTTCTTCCAAATGCATTTATAAGATCAAACATGCAGTTGATGGAAGTGTGGAAAAGTTCAAAGAAAGATTTTTATCCAAAGGATTCATGAAGAAAGAAGGAATTGAATACGAAGAGACTTTTTCTCCTGTAGCCAGGTCTACCTCCATTAAAACTATTATTTCTTTAGCTCTCGTTCTTGGCTGGAAGCTACATGAGATGGATGTAAAACCAACATTATTGAATGGAAATATTGAACACGAGGTCTTTGTGGAACAACCAGATGGTTTTGTACTGCATAACAAAGGAAATCATGTATGCAATCCAAAGAAGGCCTTGTATGGTCTTAAGAAGGCTCCCAAAGTTTGGTATGATAGGATTGATGGCTTTCTTAAAAGCCTAGGATTTCAGAAAAGAGATGCTGATGCAAATCTGTACTTCAAGGTAAGAGGTAACTAACCTGTTATACTAATCCTGTATGTTGATTTTCTCTTTCTAATAGGATATGAAGGGATAATATCCTAGTGTAAGAGGGATCTAACCTCAGAATTCAAGATGAAAGAGGTAGGCTTGATGCATTACTTCCTAGGATTGGAAGTATGGAAAAGACAGGGCGAGATATTTCTGGCAGAAGGAAAATACATAGTGGATGTACTAAAGAGGTTTGGTATGATGGATTGCAAGTCCATGTCTAGTCCGATGGTTACCAACCTAAGGAAGCTTCATGATTTTGATACAGGTTCAGATTTGGTGGATCCCACCATGTATGGGAAGCTGATTGGATCATTGATGTACATGATCCACACTAGGCCAGATATATGCTATGTAGTGATTGCAATGAGCCAATTCATGACTGAACCAAGACAAAGACACTGGGTGGAAGAAAATAACATATTGAGATGTATTATAGGGACCATTACTTATGTTCTGAGATATACATCCAGTGGTGGTTTATTTCTGCATGGGTATGCAGATGTTGACTGGGCAGGAAGCCCAGTGGATCAGAAGAGTACTTGCGGATGTTGCTTCAGTTTAGGATCTGCTATGATCTCTTTGTCAAGATGGAAGAAGGGATCCATTGCATAGAGTACAATTGAGGCTGAATACATTGCAACAAGTGATGCTAGCAAGGAAGCAATATGGCTCAGAAAATTGGTTTCTGGGTTGTTTGGTGACAAGCTTGAGATGACGATGGTTCACTGTGATAATCAAAGTTGCATAAAATTGAATGAGAACCCGTTATTTAGTGACAGGTAAAAACATATTGACATGAGGCACCACTACATCTGAGACTTAGTCTAGAGAAAAACTGTAAAGTTACAGTACATAGCCACGAGGAAGCAAGTAGCTGAGATTCTAACCAAGCTTCCAACCTCGAGACAGTTTGTGCACCTGAGAGGCAAGCTTGGTGTGGTTGAGAATGACTCCCTCGCTGAGAGGGAGTGTTAAATTTGGAAACATCGACATTCATTATCCAATAAGAGGCCATATGGGCCACCCTTAGGGTAGCCAGAAAGATTTCGAGAATCTACCTGTCTTGTGAGGTATCAAAAAAATCCAGGGGGAACGTATAACCTCTGTGAGTCAAACCAAAAGTCAGGATGAACGAGATTCTATGTGAGTCTAATGAAAAATTCAGGGGGAACACATAACCTCTGTGATCATAGACAGTCTAGTACAAAAGTCAGGGTGAACGTGCAACCTCTATGAGCATAGACAGACTAGTGAAAAAGTCAGTGGGAACATACAACCTTTGTGATCCTAGTGAAACCTTGTGATCCATGAGAAAAAGTCAAGGCATCTAGAAAAAGTTAGGCTGAATATAAAATTCCTATGAATCAGAAACAAATGATATTCCTAGTATTGTAAATGATATAAATGTATTGATCTAGTGTGTTGTCACGTGTAACATTATCCACCATGAAGATAAATTCGAATTGCCTTGTAAAGAGTGGAGTTGTAACTGAAGTCTCGAGTCTAGTTCTATTTTAGAACTAAAGTATAATGCTGAGTTGTAACTGAAGTCTCAAGTCTAGTTCTATTTTAGAACTAAAGTGTAATGTTGAGTTGTAACTGAAGTCTTAAGTCTAGTTCTATTTTTGAACTAAAGTGTAATGTTGAGTTGTAACTGAAGTCTTAGGTCTAGTTGTATTTTTGAACTAAAGTGTAATGCTAAGTTGTAACTGAGGTCTCAAGTCTAGTTCTATTTTGGAACTAAAGCATACCAGTCTCAAGTCTAGTTCTAAGTTCAAACTAAAGTATGAAGCTGAGTTATGATTAACTCATGCAAACATATTAATATTTCGAGTCTCTCCTCTTCTCCTCTTCAACCTATATAATAGCAAAGGTCGACCCCTCTCTTCAACACAGTTTTGATATGCAGGTTAAGGGTGAAGAAATAGAGGCACATATCAGTGTTAAAGAGGAAACATACCAAAGAAGCATATCAGTGTTGTATATCGACAATAGAGGCATCATATCATAGGTGTATTTCAGAAAGGTCTTTTAGGTATTTGTTAGATCAGATTCATCTTGGCAAGCTCTTTAAGAGAAGAACATTCATGGTGGATATTTGTAAGTGATCTTACATTATTAATGCAATAAAGGAATATGGTTTGCTGGGGTTTTTCTCCCTATACAGGGTTTTCCCAAGGTTTATGTGTTGTTGATGTGCATGCTTACTCATCTACATATTTATTTCTATTTGATTATGATTTGGTATTGTTGAAGTGTATTAAGATGGAATCAAAGTGTTGAAGAAA
>JZKD02S2054733.1:57807-80387 GCA_000966675.3 Picea glauca | reverse complement strand
TTATCTGAAATTATCTCTTTTTCAAGGCGTTGAGTACTTTTTCTGAGGTTTTTCTATGCTATATTGATATTTGGTTCTTAACAAATATCTATCATCTCGTTCATGTATTGATCCTTTGAACTAGGCTTCTGGAACTCATTTATTTATAACTTATTGATATCTCTAATTGTTCTAGTTGTCCCTGATAGACTGTTTGCATCTAGACTCATATACCAATCCAGTGCACGATCCCTTAGTGTGATAGCTAACTATGCAAGTTTAGTAACCTCGTCTGTGATATGTTTCTCTTCCCAAATATTTTCACAGATAAACATGTGCTTCTCCAGGTCCTCCGATGATTCTCCTTTAAATTATGGTAACCTGATGGTGGGATCATGTCCTGTCATTCTGAATGCTGAAATACTACCTCCGCGCGGTGTAGATACTTGACTAATGCTTCCTGAACTGGCTCCCCCATTTGTTGTTCCTTGTGTATATGTACTTCTTGTTGTCTTCCTTCTCCCGAAATTTGGTTGTCTAAATGGTGGTGTTCTTCTTGGTGTGTTAGTCGCACACGAGATTCTGGGTTCCATAATGACACTGATATGGATAGGAGTGTTTCCTTCTACTTCCTCTCTTGGACCTCTTGTCTTCCTCTCATATTTCACTCACAGGATTTCCTCAATCTGATCCACATCCAGGAGATCCTCTACCTCCTCTTCATCACTTGGCAAGCCTTCCCTCGCGGCTATGGCTCTTTTTTTGGTGTTCACCTTGTATTGGTAGGGTACTCCACTAGGCGTCCTTCCAGTTGTCACCATGATCTGCTTGATATGTTCATCATCCATCATAATTGGGTTCAAGGCCTCCTCCTTCTTTCCTTTATCCCCTTCTCCTTTTCCTGTCAGTGCTTCCCCCCTTCCCCATGCACGCAGGGAAGTTTAGTTGTCTCACTCCATTATCTTTACACCCTTGTTATATAGAAATATTTTAATGGAAGTATATAATGATCTGAGATACCTTCCTCGAGGTCCATTCAAGAATTCATGGTCAGCTTCATTGTATGACTTTGTTGTGTCTACTACACACTCTGTGATAAATCTGGAAATAATGTTGTCTAACCAAAAATCTACTGCGTGCGTGAATTTATTATCAATGCGTTGTAGTTGCATGATTTATTTGAAATTCCACTCTATCTATCTGATCTGATTCATCTGACACTTGTATTTCAATATTTTGATCCACTCCTGCAATACGTGTGGGAAATACGTTCTTGTCTAGATACTTGTGCGGTGTTAACTTCAGGTTTTTGTTATCTTTCTACGCAAAATCTAGCCCGTTTGTCTTCAACCAACTTTCGATCTCTGCCTTTGTGGGATTCCATGGTCTCAACATCCCCTTTTAACTTTAGATTCTCTCACCTTCTTGTTGTTTGATCCGATATTCATTTGACACGTCTTCCACAGATCTCATGTGCTCAATCCCATTGCCTTCCAATCAATTGGCAACAGAACCATTTTTTGGTTTTCCATTCCCTTTTTATCCATTTACCATTATAGATTGACCCCAGTTCATAACCAAGAAGCTTTCCAACAAAATCCCTTAAAGACTATCAACCCCTCTGGTCATCCAGAAGGAAACACATTACACAAAGTTTATTATGCAGACTCACCTGAGATAGCTCTATGGATGGCTGCAATACTCAGGTGTTTGCAACCTGAGACTGAGCAAGATATGTGCGTGTACATTGCAAACTTTATTTATTCCATTTAATATACCGTTATAACATTTATTCTACGCATGCATGTAAAATACCAGATCTACTTAATCACTTTATTCATTCAACATTCATTAGCTAATTAGACACCAAGAAACATTAATTCAATCCAAAATAATAGTGTTATCGTGGTTCACCCCCTCCTGGGCTACGTCCAAAAACATCTGTCTCATCTGACCTTATTCGAAATTCCACTCTATCTATCTGATATGATTCATCTGACACTTGTATTTCAATATTTTGATCCACTCCTGCAATACGTGTGGGAAATACGTGCTTGTCTAGATACTTGTGCGGTGTTAACTTCAGGTTTTTGTTATCTTTCTACGCAAAATCTAGCTCGTTTGTCTTCAACCAGCTTTCGATCTCTGCCTTTGTGGGATTCCATGGTCTCAACATCCCCTTTTAACTTCAGATTCTCTCACCTTCTTGAAGTTTGATCCGATATTCGTTTGACACGTCTTCCATAGATCTCATGTGCTCAATTCCATTGCTTTCCAATCAGTCAGCAACAGAACCATTTTTTGGTTTTCCATTCCCTTTTTATCCATTTACCATTACAGATTGACCCCATTTCATAACCAAGAAGCTTTCCAACAAAATCCCTTAAAGACTATCAACCCCTCTGGTCATCCAGAAGGAAACACAATACACAAAGTTTATTATGCAGTCTCACCTGAGATAGCTCTATGGATGGCTGCAATACTCAGGTGTGTGCAACCTGAGGCTGAGCAAGATATGTGCTTGTACATTGCAAACTTTATTTATTCCATTTAACATACCATTATAACATTTATTCTACGGATGCATGTAAAATACCAGATCTACTTAATCACTTTATTCATTCAACATTCATCAGCTAATTAGACACCAAGAAACATTAATTCAATCCAAAACAATAGTGTTATCGTGGTTCACCCCCTCCTGGGCTACATCCAAAAACATCTGTCTCTCAGGATTTTATTATGGTTTAGAAAAATTTCACGTCGAGCGTGTTTACATTCTTGGATCTCACTCTCCTCAGCAGGCTCCTCGATCCTTGTAAGGCTGACTAGATCGCACCAGGCTCCTCAGCCTACGATCTAAACCTCGGGATTGAGTCGCTCATTCCCTTCTTATATTACCATCTTAATGATTCATACACGATTACAACTCTTTTCCTATATGTCTCCCCATGTGTGTCCTCTCTATTAGCCTCTCTCTCTTCTTCTCTCTTCCGTCTTTCTATCTCTCCTAAGTACTACTTATTTATATTTTCTCCTCACCAGCCATTGTAATGTATTACAAAAAAACTAAAAGTAGCTTCGTTAGGTCTTCCATGCATGTGTGCATGCTTCTTTTCCTTCCATTTGTCTCTTTCCTCTTGCATGCCTTTCTTCCCAAAAAAACATTTCTTTTTTATTCGACCTGCTTCCAACAGTCTGCAAATACATAAACACCTCCATTTTTATGAATACCTCTCTATATCTCTATTTTTGACATTATTTTTCTATAGGCTACACAAATCGAATGTTTATGAAACTACAAGTATAGATAGATTTGGCTATGTAGATTCCAAATATAAAATTAAAAAAAAAACAATATTGTTTACTTTTTAAAATCTATTTTTGTCTTGACATATATTAAAATCCTAAAATACATACCTCTTTTATTTCTGCAATAAATTGTTGTCATATTAACCATTTTTCAAATGAGTTATACATCGCCCTAGAAGAGATCGATATCTACAATCTAAAAATATATATAGTTTAATAATTTTAAGACCCACATAGCCTACATGAATGAAAGATGTTGTAATTTCAAGGATATATTGAATTTCATAATTTAAAATAAAATATAAAATCAATATCTTAAATTTTGAAAAAATACACTACACTAGAACAATGGATTTTCTACAATTATACAAATTTTTGGAAGGAAATTTGATTGTTAAGGCACTCAACACTTACATGAACAGAGACACATACCTTATATTTTTCTGGAAAAATAACATACCAATGTTAGAAAAATTCCACATAGTTATTCACAATTTATATGAACAAAAGTTGTATATTTGGAAAGGTAATTCAATTTCCTAAGTTTCATCTTCTTACACCATATTCATATTTATTGTAAAAGTACCTTGAATAATCCCTCAAAGTTAACAAATTGTTGTTTTTCCATGTTTTCATTGCCACTAATGCATAATGAGAGACCATCATTAGCTTGCACTCACCCTTATGAATTTATGGTGTCCACACTTTATATGTTTCCCATGATGATTTGTTGTTGTGTATTTCAAATTGAATAGGGTTTTTGAGGAAATTAGATTCAACTTAGGGATAAAACAATTTTTGGTGTAGATTTGTGACATTTTGTGAGGTGAAATTTTTTATTGCCACACAAAGTTCCAAGAAATCTTAATTCAATGTGAATTGATTTTTGTAATGTAATATTCGATTCAACGTGAATGTACTTTTGTAATGTAATCTATGAATTTTCAAGAAATATAAGTGTTGCACAACTATTTAAAAAGATAAGTGTTTTATCTGTTGTATGTGTTACATTTATGAGTTAAATTGTTGTGCATCCACTCTGTGTTTAAAAATGATTTATATGTTGTTGTATTGAGTTATTTAAAATACATTCATATCATTTTTATCATGTTTTAGCTGCATTTAATTAATTGTATCAAACAATAGTTGAATCTGGTTGTAATTCGTATCTTGTAAGATATAGGAAATTAGTTAGCGATTTTTTTGTTTTGTTTTATGTGTTTTCTGTGTAGTAATGATCCTTAGTTTAGTTTGGAGTTGTTACAAATTGGTATCAAATATTATGTTTCAACACTGGACTTGTATGGGACAAGAATAAGTGCGAATTTGGAAAAAAATGATGTTACAAACTTTGTTCTATGAAACATTTGGGGAAAACTAAGAAATTAGAGTGAAATCCCCAAATTCGTGAGCAAATTTTAGTTGTAAATGCATTAGAGCGATCGAAGATATGATTTGAGACGTCAATCCATGGAGTTACAAAGTTAAATTTCAACTGGAAGGTTTCAATTCATGTTTTAATGGACGTTGTAGAGTTGGGAGAAGTTTGATGGATTGACGGTCTATATCACATTTGGTCTGAAAATCAATGGCCCAAATTCATCCCTGATTGAATTGAAAACTTATAAAAAAAATTAAGTTTGGAAAGTCTCGAAAATAAACGATCGAGATTCATCAGTATAGTTGGGAAATGTTTTGTGTCTCAATGGTCCAGATCATTCAGGATGGAAGATCAATGATCTAGATTCATTTGGGATTTGGTAAAAAATTTCTAAGTGTTGGAGCTTCCAAAATAATTCGTCGATGGCCGATGATTGGATCGACGAGTTTGGAGAAGAGTTTTGATTGACCAAAAGGAATCATTGATCGATGATGGTTGATTATCAAGCATTGACGAGAATTGTCGAAAGGTTTCATGTGTCCAAAATAAATCATCAATCATTGATGGTTGATGATCCGAGGTTGACAAAATTAGCAAAGTGTTTAGTTCGCCCATGAAAAGTTGTTGATTGTTGATGAAGGAAGGATGAGTATGACATGTCATTCCATGTCAAACAAGTTGACACCTCAATATGATGTGTCACATCTTGTCATCATCTATATGTCGTGCCACATCGACATAGTTGCTACATCAAACGAGAGATGGTTGATAGCCAGTGGTCAAAGTTCAATGGAATTTTTGGTTGTTAAGGGAATTCTCCAATGGCTGATTGTTGATGATCAAGGTCCTATGAGTTTTATGGGAAATATTGGTTTCCCAAGAGAAATTATTGATGTGTAATGATCAATTTTTGGGGAAATTAGTGAACAAGTTGGTTTACAAAAGGAAATCTTTGATCGCCAATTGTCGATGGAGCTCAGATCAACGACGCAGATTGCTTCGAGCTGGTGATCAACGATGGAGATTCATCCGTGAGCTTGGGGAAGGTTTAGTGGATCGATGGTTTAGATTTATTTCAATTTTGATATCAACGGTGTGGATTGAAGGATTGTTATAATAGTAAAATAATCAATTTTCTACGAAATTTTTTGGATTTTGAAGGTCATAATCTTCCAGGGAATTTTGAAGGGGTGAAACAAAATTTTTAGTAGTTCTTATTTTGACTAATTTAAGTGTCGTAAGAACCACATATAGTCTCTCCATATTAAGTAAAATAAATTGGATATATATTTCCAACTAGTTATTCCAGACGTAAATCAGAGCTTGTATCAGAAAGTTACAATTGAAAGTGTAGAGGGTATATGTTTGGCACCATTTTACTTCTAGAGGGAATAACACCTTACTCAAAAGTATATTTGAGGCATAATAAAAGTCTATGTAAATATTATGAACCATGGAAGACATTGATACAACCAAATTGGGAATATGGGTATGTGAAAATGTGCAGGAAGAGAAGGAAGACACCTATAACAAATAGGGACAAAATGGGAAAACAATCTAAAATTCCCTGAACCATAAATTTCAGCTCGGATCTCATATTTGAGGAAAAAAATGGTCCTTGGAAAGGTATTGAGGAGGAGAAGACATATATCCACCAATAATTTTGAATTGGTCACTAAAATTGCGTCAAAAATTTATGGTTCAAAGAAATTTAGACTATTTTCCCATTTTATCCTTATTTCCTACAAGTGTCTTCTTTCTCTTCCTGCACATTTTCACATACCCATATTCCCAATATAGATCCATGGATATCTTCCATGGTATATATCCACCCATAATTTTGGATTGGGCACTAAATTTTTTTTCCAAAAAGTATTAAAGTAAATTCTGCAGTAGTAAGTGAGTGGAAATTGCAGCTTGTGAATGTTTTAACTTTTCACTCCTAACTCAGAATGAGACATGAGTATAGTTATTGGAGAGATGTTTCAAAGAGGAATGCATCTAAGGAATCATATTTTTAATTGGTGCATTTTTTATTCATAAATTGATATGAAGAGTACTTGTATTCTAATTAATGAAATGTTTTATAGTATGCATGTTCTAACAATAATTATTACATACACATTTCTTATAGAATTAAATACAAGAAATCAACTTTGGTTCTTATATGAAGACTGGAGTTATGGAATATGCTCGGGGATCTTACAACCATGGGGAGGAGGTTTTAGGTCTTCATGTCTGCATGGGAAATGTTGAGATAGAGTCTAATGGAAGGAGAGACAAGCATGTTCCTGTAACTATGAGAAGTCTACAGAGAGAAGTACAAAGCTATAGGGAAGATAATGGAAGGATTATGAAGGCTCGGGAAGAGATACTTCAGAGTTTGAATATGTTTGATAGGAAAGTTAAAAAATAATCTTACACCAAGAAAGTAGATAGTGCTAGAAAAGTGACAACATATAAATCACAAAGAAGAAGGGATGGTCATGGGAATGCTAGGTAGTCATGAAACATGAGTAAGAACCATCATTCTCCAAGGAAATCCACTAGAAGAACTGATGCAAGTTTAGGGCCAGGGAGAAACCCAAGTGTGTCTACTATCTGGAGCCAGAGGAGAAGACCTAAGAAAGACATATTTCAAGGTGAACTTAGGAAAATTAAGCCACCAAATTTCAATGGTGAGCATAGGAAAGGAGAAGAGGTTGAGGCCTGGTTGTTGGAAATGAAGAAATATTTCTAGTTGCATGATTACCCCTCAAGGGTAGAATCTAGGATTGCAACCTACCAATTGCAAGTAAAGGTATCCATATGGTGGGATTAGTTTAAGAAATCCATGCACCTTGATGATAGAAGGATATGATGGAGGCATTTCAAAGGACATTTCCAAGAAAAATATTTTTCTGAGCATTATTATGGAAGGGAGATGAAAGAGTTATTTGAACTCAAGTTGGGAAGCATGACAATGGATGGATATGAGAAGAGATTCTTTGAATTATTGAAGTATGTTGACTTCATAAAGGATGAGAAGGTAAAAATACAAAGGTTTATGAGTGGGTTACCTTCTTTCTACAATGAAAATATATAATATGATAACCCCCAAGACTTTAGAGGAATCGATAAGGAGAGAAAAGTATCTTTATGAGTGGAGCAAAGGAAGGTCAATTTTCCAAAAAACTTGGAATGAAAAGATGAAGGGTAAAAGAGACCAAAGGTATAAAGGTTTTAAGCCACCCGTTTTCAAGAGAAACTCCCAAGCAAATTAGTAAGGTCATTCAACCAAAAATGAGCACAAGACTATAGATTCATTTGGGAAAAGGTCAAGGAAACAACCTGTACAATGTTGGGGATGTGAGGAAATCACTTATATAGGGACTAACCTCATAAAGGATAAAAATTAAGTATTATACAAAACTTTCAGGATGCCGAGAAAAAAAAATACATGGGAGGAAACATGCCAAGGATTTATGTAGCCTTGGAAAACAAGCAGGGAGAATATCAATCCCCCATGATTGAAGTGGAAGGTAAGATTGATAGCCATACCATAACAATGTTAATTGATTCTAGAGCTAGCCATAGTTACATAAACTCTAAATAAACTCTAACATTGTTGAAATATTTCAGTTGTAAAGGAGTAAGCATAACAAATCTTGGTTAGTTCAATTAGTGACAGGGGATAAAAGGAAGAGTAATGAGCTAGTTAAAGATTGTCCAATAGACATGAATGGACCTAGCATAAAGGTATATGTGAAAATCATACCATTGGATTCATATGATTATCTAGGTGGCATGGATTGGTTGGAAAAACACCATGCTATCCTAGAAGGTTACAACAAGAAAATGACATGTCTTGATGAAGAAGGAAGCAAGGCAAGGTTTGAGGCATTCTAAGAGCTGTAGTGTTTACCAAAATTTAAGCTATGCAGTTGAAAAAGAGTTTCAAGAAGGGATGTCATATTTTTGTAGCCCATATGGAAGAGACACCTAGAGATAAGGTGGAAATAATTGAAGACCATACGATATTGAGGGATTTCGAGGATGTTTTTAAAGAAATTATAGGACTACCACCAAAGAGAGACATTGATTTCTATATTGATTTGGTGCCAATAGAAACCCCAACGTCCAAGACATCATACATAATGGGCACACCAAATTTGAAATATTTTCATTTTCAACTTGAAGAGATGTCAAATAAGGGATATATACGCCCAAGTGTGTCACCTTGGGGAGCCCTAGTTCCTTTTGCGAAGAAGAAATATGCAACATCAAGGTTGTGCATTAATTTTAGGAAACTAAATAAAGTCACCATAAAGAACAAATATCCTTTACCAAGGATCCATGAATTATTTGATTAGATGAAATGTGCAAGAATATTTTCCAACATTGACTTGAGATCAGGATATCATAAAGTGAGGATAAAGGAAGAGGACATCAACAAGACAACATTTATGATGGGATACATGCATTACAAATTCATAGTAATTCTATTCGGGCTATCAAATGCATCGACGATTTTCATGTATCTTATGAATCGAGTGTTCCAAGAATACCTAGACAAGTTCATAATTGTGTTCCTAGATGATATACTCATTTACTCAAAAATAGAAGAGGAACATGAGCATCATTTAAGAATGGTGTTGCGAGTTTTAAGAGAGCATAAATTTTATTCTAAGGTAAGTAAGTGCATCTCTTATCAAAAGAAGATTCATTACTTGGTTCATATTATTTCAACCGATGTGATAACAGTTGATCCCAAGAATATATAGTCCATTAGAGGATGGATAGTGCTAATAAATGTCACAGAGTTCATATTACTCAAGGGTCTTGTTAGTTATTACTGAAGATTCATAATAGGATTCTCAAAGATTGTGATCCCAAGAACTTCTTTGAAAAATAAGGGAGTGAAATTTGAATGGAATCCCAAGTGTGAAGAGAGCTTTTAGTATCTAAAAGACATATTAACAAGTGCATCAATCTTGAATATTTCATATTTGAATGAATATTTTGTTGTGTGCACTGGTGCATGCAAGGAGGGGCTCATTGGAGTCCCGAAAACAAAGATCATGTGGTTCTATGAGTACAAAAACTTAAAAGAGAATGAGAGGAATTATGCTACACATGAATTAACATTAGCAATCATTATTCATGCATTAAAAATGTGGAGAAATTACCTCATGGGAAGGAAATTTGAGAGAAGGAAAGACCATTGTGGTCTGTGTAATAGGCCATATCTAAAAAGTATGCAGAACAAAAATAAAATGATAGAAATGGTAGATGAACAACAATATAACTAGAAAAACACCACAATAATATTGAAATGATAATATAATAACACCAGAATGAGCACTTCGATTACTGAGAGAAATTTTCACTTGCCTCTTTGAGGGGGGAACCTCCAGTTGAGCAGAGCTCTATTACAATAATATCCAATCTAGGGTTCTCATACCCTCGACTCCTATTTATACTAAATATGTCTATTAAGAAAATCATCTAGAGGAAGATCCTTCTAGAAGCAGAAGCTTCTATTAGGTCTTCTTACATTCGACTTATTCGACTTTATTGCAAGGCCGTATTAATATTGACCTTTATTACATCAGAATACATTGTTCTACCTATGTGTGGGGTTAGGTCCCTAACATGTCCTCCCCCTTAAAAACAACCTTGTCCTCAAGGATTGAGATGTGGAAATTGTTGCAGAATGATAGCTGGTTCCCAAGTGGCATCTGCTGGAGTTGTATCTTTCCACTGGAATAATACTTCCTTGATGGTTCGCTGACGTAGGAGACGCTCGCGCCAGTCCAAAACTGCTTGTGGTTGTAGACAAATGGAGCCTTCTTCGTCCAACTCTGGAAGGTTTGTTTAAGTTTGGAACTTAGTTCCAATCACCTTCTTTAAGCATGAAACATGAAAAATAAGATGTATCTTAGAATGACTGGGAAAATCTAACTGATAGGCCACCTGTCCCACATGCTTGATAACTTTATAGGGACCACAAAATTTTGGTGCCAGCTTCTGACAATGGTCGACCTTGAGGTAAGTTTTCTTGTAAGGTTTCATTCGAAGAAACACCTGATCCCCTTCTGCAAAATGATGTTCAGAGTGACCTTGATCTTCTTGTTGCTTCATGCAATTCTGGGCCATGACCAATTTCTCTTTGAGGGTACAGAGAATAGCCTCTCAAACTATTTAAGCATTTGGTCAACCGCCTGGACCTTCGAGACACCTGGTAAATATGAGAGAACTGACGGTGGCTTTTGTCCATAAACCACTTCAAAAGGAGTCATGCGAGTAGTTGTATGGTATGAAGTGTTGTACCACCATTCAGCTAGGGGTAACGATTGAGCCCACTGATTTTTCTTTTCCGATGCAAAACACCTCAAATATGTTTCCAAACACTTGTTGACAAGTTCAGTTTGACCATCCATCTGGGGATGATAAGCTATGTTGAGATGCAATTGGGTTCCTTGTAGCTTGAATAGTTCTTGCCAAAAATTCCTGGTGAAAGTTGGGCTGTGATCATAAACAATAGAATGCGGCATGCCATGAAGCTTGAAGACCTGATCCATGAAAAGTTGAGCCACTGTGGATGTTGTAAACGGGTGTTGAAGAGCATAGAAATGAGCATACTTGGAAAGGAGATCAACTACCACCATGATGACTTATTTATTGCCCGATTTAGGTAAGCCTGTAATAAAATCCATAGAGATATCCCTCCAAATAGCAAGTGGAATCGGAAGCGGTTGTAGTGTGCCAGGAAATTTGACTGTTTCTCCCTTTCTTGTGTTGACACACATCACATTCAGTCAAAAAATTATAATGTCTTGTTTCATACCATCCTATAAAAAAGAACATTTGACCCTGTCATAGGTTTTGGTAAACTTGGAGTGCCCAGCTGTGGGGGTAACATGAAGCTCAGAAAGCACCGTGGATTTAAGTTTTGACTATTTACTTAAATACAAATGACCTTTGTATCGAAGCTCATCATGGAGCCAAGAGTACCCTAGGGAAACTGGAGAATTGGTCTGCAATTGTTGTATCAGATGAAAACTTTTGGGATCATGTAGCCATTCTTGGAGAACGACTTGGAGCCAATATAGTACAATGAAGGAGAGAGAAAAAATGGAGCCTTCATCTTCATATTTTTGGGAAAGTGCATCCACAACCATATTTTCTTTGCCTTTCTTGTAAATGATCTCATAATCATATCCAAATATCTTAGTCACCTGTTTTTGTTTCTCTGGGGAGGAAATGCATTGTTCCTGAAAATAATTGAGGCTTTGATGATCTGTCTTAATTTGGAAGAGTTTCCCCAATAGATAAGGGCACCACAAATCAACGGCATACAAAATAGCCAACATTTACTTTTCATAGATTGATTTTCACAAATTTCGTTCAGACAGTTGTTTTCTAGTAAAGGCCAAAGGCCAACCCTCTTACATAAGGAAAATGCCAATACCTTTCCCTGAAGTATCACATTCCAGGACAAAGGTCTTTGTGAAATTAGGAAGGGACAGAACAAGAGTGGTGCACATGGCCATCTTCAAGGTTTGAAAAGCCTGAGCAACTTCTGGAGTCCAAGTGAAAGAATTATTTTTAAGGAGTGCGGTGAAAGGTACCATAATCTTCCCATAATTCTTAGCAAACTTGCGATAATAACCTGTTAATCCCATAAATCCTCACAAGATTTTGAGATTCTTTGGGTGAGGCCAGTCTTGCATAGCTTCAATATTTTTAGGATCCACCCTGACGCTATTCTTTCCAACAAGATGACCCAAGTACTGGACTTCTGAGGCGCAAAAAGCAAATTCAGATTGTTTCAGAAAAGTTTGTGCTAAGAGAGTAAATAGAGAAAGTGGTCCATATGAGAAAGATGGTTTGTCCAGGTTTTTCTATAGATGAGGATATCATCAAAGAAAACTAAGAAAAAATGATGGAGGAAAGAGTGAAAGACATGATTCATGAGTCTTTGGAAGGTGGAGGGGGCATTACACAAGCCATAGGACATGACCAAAAACTCATAGTCGCCCTCATGAGTTCTAAAGGAAGTATTAAGAATATCTGCCTCTTTTATATGGATCTGGTGGTAGCCAGAATGAAGATCAAGTTTAGTAAAGAACTAGGCGCCACTCAATTCATCCAAGAGGTCATCAATGAAAGGAATGAGAATTTTGTCTTTAATGGTGAGTTTGTTGAGGGTGCAGAAGTTACGAAACATGCACGAAGAACCTTATTTATTTAGGACCATGACCACAAGAGAAGAGTAGGGTCTCGTACTAGGGTGGATAACGCCTGCATTAAGCAGTACTTGAACCATTTTCTTGATTTCATTTTTTTGGGAAAAGGGGTGACGATAGGGACAGATATTGGGAGGAAGGATTCCTAGTATAAGGGGAATGGAATGATCATGAACACCACGGGAAGGCGGGAGTCCCTAGGGAGTGGAAAATACCAACTAATGTTTAGAGACGATGGAGTGGAGATCTTGCAGCACAGAGGGTGTCTCAATTGCCTGTATGACATGGAGTTGGGAAATAATGCCAGAATGACATTTGTTGAGTATCTTTTCCATGCGATGGGAACTAATGATCTTAGGTGAACCAATGGTGATTCCTTGGAACTTATATTTTTGGCTCATTTGGTCAAATTACATGGTTAATTCCTTGAAATCCATGAGAATGGGACCCAATGTCCTTAGCCATTCTGCACCCAACACATTGTCACAACCTCCCATGTCAATAGAAAACATATGATATTTCATGTGGCAACCACCAATTTGGAGACACACATTTTCACAACGCCCTCCACATTTCATGGAGCCGTCATTGGAAATCATGATTTGGAAATTATTGACTGCATGGATATAGCAATGAGTTTCTTGGGCAATGTGGTGATGAGTAAAATTATGGGTGGTTCCACTATCAACAAGGATGATGAGCTTCCTATGATTGATGTAACCAATTAGCTTGATGGTTTGGGGAGCAGAGAAGCCAGTGAGATCATTTAGGGAAATGACCGGTTCTACCTAAGGAGGGTCTCAGGGAGGGGTTATGTTTGTGGGTTCAGGTGACTCAGACACAAGGGGAGTTTCAACATCCTCTTCTGAAACATCCTCCGAGATGGCCATAAAAATATTTTGTTCTTTACACTTATGGCCCAAAAAATATTTGTCATCACAATTATAACAAAGGCCTTTGAGTTGGAATTCATCTATTTCGGCCCTGATCAATTTTTGGATCTTTAAGGGAGTGGAAGGAGGAGTGGGATTTACTGGTTTAGTGTGAGGAATAAAGGAGGGTTTTCGATTTTGAGAAGATACAACCTATTGTGATTCCTTATCTCGTTTAGTAGCCTCCACCCAAATCTGAGGCCGAGCCATGAGGACATGGGCATGGATTTGATCCTTGAGGCCATTGATAAAACATTCTCAGAAGAAAACATCAGACATGCCCTCTGTATGAAAATCCAGTCGCTCAAAAGCGGCTATAAAGTATTCCACTGTGCTAAATTTTTTCAATTTTGTCAAAAGGCCTAAATGGTTGGTGTCGGTGTCAAAGTGTTCATAAAGCTCTGTCACAAAGTGTGTCCAAAAAACATATCCGTGATGAGAATTTTTTCTCCATTGGAACCATTGCCAACGTTCTTGATCTAGATGGAGAACACCATACCAGAGTTTGGCCAAGTCATCTGTAATGTCGTACAAAGAGAAATAATGTTCCATTTGAGTTACCTAACCAGTGGGATCATAGCCATCAAATTTGGTCACATCCACCTGTGGAAGGCGTAGGTCACGCTGAAAGTGATGGGGATCCAAATTATGGGAATGAGAGGAAGTTTCAGCTTCGATATGCAAAGGTGGGTCAGATAAGGGGGTATCTGCAGGGATATGTAGTTTGGTACAGATCATCGAAATGATAGATTCAAGCTCGGTAGTCATGTCTTGTTTGAGTTCCTCGATTGAGGCGATGATATTGGAGGACTAGATGGTTGTATTGATTGTGGAAATATTGACATTGAGTTGTTTCACTTCTTGTTGGGTCTCTGTGAAATTATATTGCAAGGTATTGAAGTGAGCTTCCAAGTCTTAGCTATGGGTATGGGCCATGATGACGAGGGAACCAAAAAGGGGCTGGTGGGGTCAAATTTTTTTATGAAAAATGATAGATATGAATGTGAAAAGGGTGAAGAGATAAATCCATTGGAATAGGTCTCAAATAATGGTGCAAAACTTTCCAGACTTTATTTTATTTTATTTTTTTGTTTTTTGTTTTTTTTGGTTTTACACCTACGAAGTTATACTCTGGTCTGAAGAATAATGCAGTGATGAAATTCCCAAATGCTTAACTAGGAAAAAATGTGTTGGCAACTCGAACACAGTTGCGTGACAATAGATCTTGTCTGTTTTATTTTTGTTTTCGTCCCCAAGGGTTAGGTATTCAAGGGTTCTATAGACAAGGGTTTTCCCTGTGTTATAGCTCTCTGATATACGTGTGGGGTCCAACATTAGTACTCGGCCCAATATCTCAAGGCACTAACTAAAGAGGCTAGACCGTGCCCTTAGCCGTACTACCATACTACCAAGGTACTAGAGAGTATATTCCCGAGTGTTGTTCTCGGTGACACTATAGCGATCAGATGACAGATCAGTTTATCTAAAGAGGGATTTAGGAAATCTAGGCCGATCCGTATACAGGTGTTGTCTAATGCGCTACCACTCGAAGGGGTACGAGCAAGGGTTACAAGGGTGGCCAAAAGATGTGCATTTAATAACAACTTGTATTTCCTGCATATATGAATCCCTCAACTGTGGGTTTATGCACGTAAGGACAGATCTCTATAGCTTAAAGACGTTGGAATATGTCTCTACCTTGAAAAAAAAATTTAACCCACAATTTCCTACTGAGGAAAGTGCTCGGATACCACTTATAATATGCCAAATCTAAAAAGTATGCAGAACAAAAATAAAATGCTAGAAATGGTAGATGAACAACAATATAACTAGAATAACACCACAATAATACTAAAATGATAACAAAATAACACTAGAATGAGCACTTCGATTACTGAGAGCAATGTTCACTTGCCTTTTTGAGGGGACAAGGTCCACTCGAGCATAGCTCTATTACAATAATATCCAAGCTAGGGTTCTCATACCCTCGACTCCTATTTATACTAAATATGTCTATCAAGAGAATCATCTAGAGGAAGATCCTTCTAGAAGCACAAGCTTCTATTAGGTCTTCTTACATTTGACTTATTCTACTTTATTGTAAGGCCTTATTAATATTGACATTTATTACATCATAATACATTGTTCTACCTATACCTATGTGCGGGGTTAGGTCCCTAACAGTCAGAAACATTTGTTTGGAAAACAAACATTAAATGTCAGATAAACTAGATGGTTGGAATTCCATTGCAATAATTTGATCTTTCAGATCAATATTGTACATTCTAATGGCTTCAATATGCATCTTATGTTCTCTCCTCCTGAGTGCATCATCCACTTTGAGATTAATCACACCAATGAAAAACATAATCAAGTGGATGATACACTCAGTAGGAGAGAACATAAGATGCATATTGCATCCATTAGCATGTACAATATTGATCTGAAAGATAAAATTATTGCAACAAAAAATTCAGCTCAACATTATTTGCCATTAAAAGAAACATTACAACAAGGAATTTTATAACATAAATTTAAATATTGTGAGCTGCAAGAGGATGGAATACTCACGTATAGAGGAAAAATATATGTGCCAAGTTATAGCGAGCTAAAAAATATAGTGTTGAGGGAAATTCACAATGTGTCGTATATTGGGCACCCAGGATACCGGGATATCACATTTAGGGTTGGAATCAAATTTAAAAATCCCATCAAATTTGATGGTTTATACGACTACAATGACCACTCTACCTATTTTAAGGAATAAAGTTGATGATTGCACGGAATTTTTAACCATATTTGATGGGAAAATTTTCATGTGATGGGTAATTTGATCATCAAATTCCATCCCTGGTCAAAATGAATTTTATTACTAAGCTTCCCAAGATAGTGAAGCAATATGATTCCATCACGGTGGTGGTGTATAAATTAACTAAGGAAACACATTTTATTCCTATGAAGACTACACACAAGGAAACAAATATTGTAGAAATCTACATGAAAGAAGTTGTTGGGCTACATGGGGTGCCTAAGGTGCTAGCTTCAGATAGAGATCCAAAATTTATATCCAATTTTTGGAAAGGTTTATTCAAAGGCTTTGGGACAAATCTAAACCTTAGTACAACATATCACCTAGATTCAGATGGGAAAATAGAGAGGACTAGTAAAACAATTGAAGACATGCTTAGAATGTATGTGATGGACCAACAATAAAAGTGGGAATATTTTATTCATTTAGTTTAATTCTCTTACAATAATGGGTATCAAGCCTCATTAAAAATGAGTGCATTTGAAGCATTGTATGGTAGAAAGTGAAACACAACAGTGAGATAGGTTAATCCAACAAACATAGTAGTTATTTGGCTATATTTGTTGAAGGAAATGGAAGAGAAAATGGAAAATATGAAGCAAAATTTAAAGGCTTCCCAGGATAGGTAGAAAATTTATGCAGATAAGAATAGAGTTTTTAGAGATTCTAAACTGAGCATGCATTTGTTCTTAAAAGTGAAGGTGAAAATAAGTTCACTATGACTAGGAATTTTCCCAAAGTTGGCATTAATATATTGTTGAACTTTTGAAATCTTAGAAAAGATAAGGCCAATTGCGTACATGCTAGCATTCCCTACATCCATGAGAGTGCATAATGTATTCCATGTGTCATTATTAAATAAATATGTGCCTAACACTGACACCATAATTGATTGAACTGTGATCCAAAAGGAACACAAAGGGGATTTCTAGGTGGAGCCAATACACATCCTGGACTAGAAATCCAAAGTGCTCAGGAACAAATTCATAGGGCTGGTCAAGGTTCAATGGACATGCTACGACCTTGAATATGCAACATGGGAGAAAGAAGAAGACATGTGGGAACAATACCCGAATGTTTTGACAAGTTATGCAGACAATAATTTTTTTTTTAGAGATTTTAAATTGGGTGAACATGTGTTCTTAAAAGTGAAGGAGAAAATATGTTTCCTAAGATTACGAAATTTCCCAATGTTGGAAGCAAGATATTGTGGACCTTTTGAAATATTAAAAAAGATAGGGCCAATTACATACATGATAGAATTTCCTGCATCCATGAGAGTGCATAACGCATTTCATGTGTTGTTATTAAAGAAATATGTGTATAACCCTAACCACATAATTGGTTGGAGCATGATCCAGGTGGAACACGAAGGGGATTTCCGGGAGGAACTAGTACACATACTGGACCAACAATTCAAAGTGATCAGGAATAAATCCATAAGGTTGGTAAAGCTTCGATGGAATTTCTATGTTCACGAATATGCAACATGTGAGCACAAAGAAGACATGCGGGAGGAATACCTGCAAATTTTTGACAACTTTGAAGAAAATATAGTATAAGAATGCAAGACTCCATTTTGAGTAGCTAGAGTTATGGAACTTCATCTCAAAGTCCTGGCCAACCTACGTTGGGGGCTCTGAAAAACAAATGGTATATCCCAATGGATTGAGTATAGTGAAGGGGGTACATCCCTTGGGTGAACTAGTTGAGAGGAACAAGAATTATTTGTTAGAACTAGTACAGGACTTGTAAAATTGCAGAATTTTATTTCTTAGTATTATGGTGTAAATTTGTGCATGTATATCGACATAGTGTGCATTGAAGAGGAAAAAACATTGTAGGGGAGTGTGAATGTAATGTCCCCAATTCAATTAATGTTTAATGTAGATATAATGTGTGGCCATGACCAAGTGATGTATATGTGAATTGTATTTTTGAATTTTAATAATAAAATCTGATGCTCGCTGATAAAGGATATGGATAGAGATAGGGCCTGAATTAATCCACGAGAGAGGGAATCTTCTAAGAGAATGTATAATAGGGGTCTAAGGGATAATTACCCATGTCGATTAATTCAACTCACATTCTTGAATCTTATTATCATTATGCATTAAACTTCTATTTTCTCATTGAGTGTCCACAAAGCCAATCATTGAATGCAAGAGGGTGGGTATGATAAGTCACATCCCATAGTTATTGGGAGCATGGGGGTTGAGTACAATCATATTGGAGAAGTGTGTGAGTCAATTAGGCAAGCCAAAGGAGAGAAAATTCATATGGAAAGTTACAACAGTTTTAGGGAGTCCATGTTTTTGCATGAACAACAAACAAAGAGAAGAAAAGAAGAGCTTGGAGTTGGAGCAATCATGGAGGATGGATTTTGGAGTGTATTTGGAGTATAAAATTGAAGAGACAACTTTTCATGCATTAAAATTGAAATCCTATGTGAGTTGCACCATAACAACAAGTGTTTGTTATTGGTGTTGGTAGTTTCCCAGTAGTGAGTTCCCTTGAGTTTCCTAGCAAAGAGATTCTTGGTTACATATGTGATAGAGAGCCTGATAAATGAATGGGATACCTGGGGGATTGAGAGTAGTGAAGGGATACATTCCTTGGGTTGGGTAGGTTGAGAGAAAAAGAGCTGGTGGAAAATTGGGATAATTGTAGGAGAATACTAGTGGGTTGTGGGGTTTTCGAGCTATGAGTGGACTGTGAGAGACCACCCTTTTTTATGGATTGGTATCCCGCACTCAGAGGTGAGTTGTTTTTGAGATTTGGAACAACAAGTCTATGGTTGGGTGGAACATCCATTCCAAGAAGTTGGGTACACAACTATTTTAAAAGATAAGTGTTTTATTTGTTGTATGTGTTATATTTATGAGTTAAATCATTGTGCATCCACTATGTGTTTTAAAAGGATTTATATGTTGCTATGTTGGTTTATTTAAATTGCATTCATGTTGTTTTTAACATGTTTTAGATGCATTTAATTAATGGTATAAAACGATAGTTAAATATGGTTGTAATTCGTAGCTAGTAAGCTATAGGAAATTATTTAGCATATTGTTTTTTGTTTTATGTGCTTTACACATAGTAATGATCCTCAGTTCCACTAGGAGTCATTACAAATTGGTATCAATTATTTTGGTTCAACATTAGACCCGTATGGCCCAACAACTAGTGCTAATGTGGGGAATTTGTTGTTACATACTTTTTTCTGTGTTACATTTAGCAACAAATGAAAAAATTAAAGTGAAATCCCCAAATTTGTGAGAAAATTTAAGTTTTAGATGCCTCATAGAAATCAAAGATATGATCCAAAGCATCAATCTGCAGAGTTGTGAAGTTAAAATTTGACTAGAAGGTCAAAATTTATGTTTTAATGGTCGTTGTAAATTTGGGACAAGTTTGATGGATTGTTGGCCGATATTACATTTTATATCAAAATCAATGTCCTAGATTCATCCTTGATTGTAGTGAAAAATTATAAATTTTTCATAATTCAGCATGTCTCAAAAATAAATCCTCGAGATTCATTATTATAGTTTGGAGAACTTTTATGAATCAATGGTCAATATCATTCGATATGGAAGATCAACGACCTATATTCATATGGGATTTGGCCGAAAATTTCTAAGTGTAGGAGTTTTCAAAATAATACACCGATGAATGATGATCAGATTGAAGAGTTTGGCGAATATCTTCGATCAACCAAAATAAATCATCGATCATCGACAAATGATGATCATTGGGCATCAGTAGGAATTGAAGAAAGATTTCACAAGTCCAAAATAAATCATCAATCATTGATGGCTGATGACCGAGGGTTGACAGAATTAGCGAAGTGTTCAGTTCACCCAAGACAAATTGTCTATCATCGATGAAGTAAGGAGGATGTTGTGAGGGAAATCTCCATATGGACTAGAAAATAGGGTTAGACTTTGCATGCAGATGTGACCTATAGAAAATCTACTTTCTACCTTCGTCCCTAGACTTCAATCCCATTTATTTTTAGTAAATGCATGGCTAGATCAACCTATCTCGTTTCGAGCATTCAATGTCGATCCCTTGTCACACTTGATCACTTGTTCGCGGTTCTCCTTTCCAATGCTGACCTGCATACAGGACAAGAAACAACTACACATGCATGCTACCTATAGAATAACGGGTTAGAAATTCAAACATGTACTTAGCAAACTATGAATAACTCATGAATTGGGATGGGAAAAGGACTTTCTTTATTACTTTGAATGAGTCAACTTACAAAAGTTGAGACCAGCCACTGCTCCGCGAACTTGATCCTGGACTCCTCTTCGACTGTCCTCCAACTGCTTTGCTTTGTGTCTCCTTTGGCACAAGGAAGGCTAAAGGGTTGGGACAATAGGAATACGTAAATGGGTAGAGTTTCTTTGCTATATTTTTCCTCTTCCAAATGGCACCCCTACCCCTTATTTTATAGGCTAGAAGGAGCTAGGTATTTGGACGAACCCTTGGCCATGCATGGATGGGAGTTTCAATTAACTCACCCATATCTTTTGTGTTCCGTCAGTAACTTTCCTTTTTTCATTCTTTTGTTTGTCCATGCGGGTTGTTTGAGGTCAGCTAGCATGTACATGCATGCAGTAGTGGAGTAGGGTGTGTGGGCCTTTATAAAAGAGGATTTTCAAAGAGTTGTTCATCAGTGCTTTGGCAAAGAAGGGAACTAAGATGGCCTGATGCCAGGTAAGAATGTATAGTGCAATTTAGGGTTATAACAGATGCCCCCTAATGTGTGAGGTCATAAGAGCATCTGATGGCCAACATACATTACCAATCTTTACTGATGTGCTGAACGATTGAGCCCAAGGATCAGGAACTGGGAGGTGTCATCTGCAAAAATAACAAATGTCTCACCGAGGCGGGCATACCCATGCTCAGAATAAAATAGAAAACATTGTATATCCATGTCATATAACTATATAAAGAGTATCCGTGAACAATACATAGCGTAGCTACATCTAGAAATAAAAAAGATATACATATAGAGTATCCATCTTCTAGAAATTGATACGGCCTGATGGCTGGAGATGAAATCTTCAGAGCTCGAGCAACAACTTCAAAATATTCAAAACTCGGGTAGGAGTGTAATATGAGTGTACAAATGCACTACCCAGAGGTCTTCGATGACTCGTCGGTCATGGAATAGATAATCTTGATGATCAGACTGAAGGCTTCATTGATTTCGAACAAGGACTTGATTGGACATTCAGGATGGCTGGGCATGAGGGTAAGAGACAAATTGCAGAGGGGCCGACTCAGGCTTGGTGACAAACTTTCCTTGGACAATAGCATGGCAAATGATGAGACTCAGGCAACATGACATTAATCATAAGTCTATGAAGAAGGAGGCAACACAAACTCTCCATATGTTTGGAAGAATAACCAAATGACGAAGGACACAACTCGATATAGCGAGAATAGCTTCCTAAGGTCGTACTACATCCCATAGTTTGATGAACATATGGACATATGTTCTTTATCCAAGGGAAAATCATTTTTCTTCCAATAAAGAAAACACTTTTCCCTTCCTCTTTTTGGGGTATATTTGATGTTTTTGTCTTTTTTCAATAATTGTGAGAAAAAAGAATAAAGGAATGTTACGCTACAATGGAGGAATGAGTATTGAAAACATACAAGCTCAAGGCACAAGGACAAGACTGATGTTCTAGTATCATGATACTCAGGAAAAATCCTCTGGGAGCCAAGGTTGTTAAAACGCAGAAGCAAACTATTACAAGACTGATATATAAGGTATGCAAATGTGGTTAACAAAACACAGAATGGTAACGTCCTTCGATGTAAGTTTAACGAGCCCAGAGAAGGTAAGCTCGGTGGTTTTTCATATTTAGAGAGTCTGAAAAAACATAAAAGGAGACTCCATTGGGGTACCTTTT
>JZKD02S2054733.1:33878-57757 GCA_000966675.3 Picea glauca | reverse complement strand
CATTGGGGTACCTTTTTCGAAGGTAGTCTAGTCAGTTTGAAAAAGGGGTAAACTAGCACCGACAAGACGTCTATTCAAAACCATTTTAATGAGTGTGATAAAGACAATATTACTCGGCCATTTTTTCATTTTTAAGGAGTCTGAAAAAAGATTAACTATGGAGTCCGCCAGGAATGTTCTTCTGGACCAATTTAACGAGTGTGACAGAATAAGGTCACTCGACAATATTTTCAATTTTAGGGACTCTGAAAAGAGCTTAACTATGGACTCTATGGGGGTTCCTTCTTCGTAAGTTTAGTCCCACCGGCCCGAAAAAGGGATACAATTATACTTGAGAGTACTCTTATCAAGAACTAAAGTTCCATAGAGTATACCTTTGTTCATATAGTTGACCATCCGGATCGAAAAAGGGGTAAACTACCGTCAGACAGACATGACTTCAAATTTCAGTTTAACGAGCGTGAAAGGCCACAAGATCGCTCATCAATCTTTTCATATTTAGAGGGTCTAAAAAGGGCTTAAAAGAAGACCCGTTATTTTTTGGGAGTCCTGAGGGTGAGGTAAAGAGTGAAGAAGAATTATGTAAATGAGGCTTAAACTCATATTCAGGAAAAACTGCAAGGACTCCAAAGCCTATAGTGTTGTAGAAACAACATGAATACCATAATGCAACCAGGATCTACCTAGGGCATCCATGTTTCGGTAGGCTCTACCACCAAGTTGTGACACTTCTAAAGCAGATATGATGGTTCCGTGTCACAATCTGATTTGATCGATCCTATGGCAAATGAAAAAGACAATGAGATACAAAAATTAGGGTGGAAACCTAACCTATATGCTCAAGTTGATCGTCGAAAAAATTTTCATGGATCGTCAAAAATACTCAAAACTCCCTAAAACTGTCCCAATACCCGATCAAATCCCTTTGATGAAACTCCTGAATCACTCTAAATGGTTTTTGGTATAAAGAAAATGATAAGGGAGGCCAAAAAAGTGACAAAAAGAGGCCAAAAAGTCTATAAATATAAGTTGGCAGCTCATTATCACCATTGTTGATTTGGAAATTGAATCTGGAACCAAAAGACCCCCTTTGATAAAAATGGTGATTCCAGGAGCTACAATGGACAAAACGAACTTCCGTTTGGACCAAGTAAGTACAAAATCCCCTATCTAGCTATTCAATTCTTGATTTTTGTTTTTCATTTCATTTTTTGGGTGGGCGTCGACCTTTAAAAGGTCATCCCTAGGTCCACGTGGGCTGTCTCTGAACAGGCCATGTGCACACTCGGGCAAAGTAAAACCTGCCCATGTGTACACACGGATGTCACCTAGACAACACGCGTGGACCTCCCTTCATAGACAAAAAATTGAAAAAGCACTCACTCACCCTCCTGAACCTTGTTGTTTTGGTAGGATGTATGTCCACTGGAGGGAAAGGGAGCACAAAGAAGTTGGTGAGTTGGTTGCAGGAGATTTGAACGTCGTGGCCGTGTTAATGCAATGTGGGTTGTTAAAGTTCTTCCTATGTCCTTTTATGCGGGGGCAACCGATGTTACTGAATGCCTTGGTTGACTATTGGTACCTTGATGTAGAGGATTTTATGCTAGAGGGGCAATCACTGGTGCCCACCACCGAGGATATCTGTTTTTTGACTGGCCTCTCAAGAAGAGGGGAACCAGTCAACTTCAGGACGTTTCCGTCAGGGCTGCATAACATAGTGGAACTGATATCCCTGCACTGTGAGGCTGGGACAAACCATTTGAGCTCCCAGGTGCCTATAAGAAAGATCACTAACCTATCGCTACAAGCGATATTATTTCTCATTGCGTGGATTATCGGTTTAGCAGCCTTGCATCAGGCGTCCCGCACATAGATGAACTGTGTTGTCCAGTGCTTGAATGCACAAATCTTTGACTAGAGTACTACACTACTGGAGTGTATGAAGAGGCAATTGATAGATTTCCATCAGTGGACACAAAGGAACTTCGGTTTCGGGACTATTTTGTGTTCGTTCTTTTTTGAGAGAGTTCCAAGTTTTATTCCTCGAGTAGTGGTACGAGGACATCATGCCTCTTTTCCTGCTGTGTGTAGATGGGCAGTATTAATGCCACAACAGGGTTGTGGAAGGACCAATGAGTCCTTCGATGATGACTTTTTTGCATGGCTGTCACGACAGATCCCGGTTTTAGAGGACTACCCCTATGCCGAGATTGATTTTTCGAGAGACCCGGAGATACCAGTACCTCCTGGTGAGGAGCGAGGGGAGATGGGTAAGTCTCCACCTTTGTAGTTTTTTTTATTGTATATGTAATTTTTATGTCGTTTTTTGTATATATCATCCATTTTTTTTATATGCCAGAGTATTTGACGGATATACGTTTGTTTCATGCAGATGTGGGACCAGTGCGACCTGTCAATTATGCAAGGAAAAGGAATCATCCTCAGCTGTCGTTGTCGGGGGACCAGCAGTAGCAGAAGAACTCCCAGTCAGGGAGGCTAAGAGGGTGCTTAGATGATTTGAGCTAAACTTTACTGCACTCACTCGCACAACCCCGATGGCAGAGATTGAGGACCTGCCACCATCCATACAGCCTCATGTAGTGGGGGCACCTCTGACGTGGGACCGATTGTTTAGGTGTTTAGCCCATGTTGTGGACCAGTATAATAGGGCCCATAGGCCCTGAACCTATTTAGACATTTTACGTGCCACGAACACTACTTGTATATATTTTTTGAGGGCATAATCCCTATGACTTGTTACTAGTCCTATTTTTGAGGTGCTTGTGTCCATCTATGCACTCTGGTTACTTTATGATATTATATATGGTTTTTTGGTCCTTTGTGTCTTATGGATCACGTATACAAAAATGTATTTACATGCTTATGTTAATGTTGTTTCATATGCGTGCAAGATGCCAATCTAAAATTTGATTAGCTAGAGTATCTGTAACTTGATTTAATCTCCTAGGAACATGAAAATATGTAATATAATCAAAGTTTCATTCTATGAGACGTACCCTAAGGAATCTTCGGTGTAAAGTTGGATCATGAACTTGGTACACTCTATTTAATTGAGACACAACTAGTTGAGCATCAAGATAGACCCGGAGATGAGAGATACCCAATGACAAAGCATCACAAAGCAATTCAATAACTGCAATATACTCGACAACATTATTTGTGGTGTCACCTAAGAATATACCTCCGGAAGATAACAACTGGCCTTGAGGTGTGAATATTACCCAAGCTGTGGAGGCAAGCCTCCGAGTGTGCCGACTAGCACCGTCTACATATCCAACGAACACCTCAGAATCACTTGAAATCTGCCACAGTGACGAAAGATAATATCAACAACACGTCCATAACACTAAAAGAAACTAAAAAGTAATCATATAAAGACTATACATATGTTACAAAAAGTTACCCACAGTGACCTTCCTATGAGTAATACTTCTTGAGGTAGAGCCCATTTCTAGGCTCCGCCAAAGCATTCCCTTGAACATCAACCAGACAATAAGCACCCTTTTTTAAAACCTCTTTTATGATGAAGGGTCCGAAGCACATGGGTTTGAATTTTCCTGCCCCCAGGGAGTCCTTATCTTGGTAGTAGACCAGGACAAGGTCGCCTTCAGAGAAAACCTGAGGATGAACAAACCTATCATACTGACACTTGACCTTATGTTTGTGAGCCTCATTGGCCAGGGCCGCATCACGACGCTGCTCATTGAGCTACTCAAGATATACTAACAGTTCCTCAAGTGGGGAAGTATTGGACAATGATTGTACTGCCAACTTTAGAGACGGGATCTAACATTCGATGGGAAAGACTGCATCCAACCCGTAAATGAGTTGAAAAGGTGAAAATCTAGTTGCAATATTAACAGATGTTCGATAAGCCCATAATGCCAAGTATAACATCAAATGCCAAATTAACAGATGAATTTGACTTGGCTGAGTGGATAGTTCATTGTAAAATAGTCTTAAGAGTTTTGTTTACAACCTCCACCTGCCCATTTCCTTGAGGGTAGTAGGGTGATTAATGTTCTTGCCGTAACCCAATATTTGATGTTAACTCAGTCATCATTTGGTTCTGAAAGTGACTTCCATGGTCAGTGACAATCTCCCTCAGGATGTCGAACCTTGCTATTATTTGATTGAATAAAAAGAGAGCTGCAGTCTCTCCATCATATTTAAACGTTGGCATAGCTTCGACCCACTTTGTGAGGTAGTCTACAACTACGATGATATAGATGTGCCCCCTTTATAAAGGAGGGTTGCAAGTAGTGTAATCAATCCCCCACTTGGTGAAGGGACCAACGGTGATGACAGGAAACATGGGAGCGGGATGTGCCCTCATCTTCCGAGATAAGATTTGGCACGGATGGCACTTCTTGACCGATTCGATACAATCTTTGATAAGTGTCGGCCAGAAGTAACCTACTCATAGAATCTTTTGTGTTGTTTCCAACCCAGACAAATGACTGCCACAAGCTATGGTATGGCAATCGTTAAGCATGATAATTGCTTCCTCATGAGTCAGACATCGGCGTAGGATGCAGTCTAAACCTCTACGATACAATGTATCCTCAAGTATGAGATAATTCTTAGCCTGATGGCATATACGTCGAATATCATAGCGAGAAGCAGTGGTGGGGAACTTCAGAGTTTGGATATAGATAAGTACATCTCCATACTAGGGATCTAAACATGTGATAAAAAACATATCTCCCCTGATAGGCGATTCTTCAGGCACAACGTCACCTGACTCAACCGGAAGTTCCGAAATAAGTTCTGCGAAGACCAATGACTTTTTGGACTTTGCTGAAACAAAGTCTAACTCAAAATCTTGGGGGATGACTATCCATCTACTGATTTTTCTGCCTATTACCCATCGTGTCAACATGCACTAGAATGGATTCACGACAACAATGATGGTGGTCTTTCGAAATTGAACATAATGACGAAACTGTTGAGCAGCATGAACTGCTGCCAATGCAAGTTTTTCAATGTGAGAATAATTAAGTTCCAGTCCTTTGATGCCTCGGCTCAGGTAATAGATCATGTATTCTACGAACAAGTCATCTTCCTGAACTAAAACCATGCCAATGGTTGACTTTGCTGCGGCCAGATATAATAAGAAATATTTGTTATAGTTTGGTGGCCGGAGCATAGGGGCAGTTGTGAGGGCATGTTTCAATGAGTCGAAAGAGCATTGAGCCGCATCGTCCTAGTAAAAGGGAATGTCTTTCTTCAGTAAGCGCATAAAGCCCTTGGTGATTTCAGCATAGTTGGCGATGAAGCGTCGTAAAAAGTTTTCCTTGCCTTGTAGACTCTGAAGTTGAAGGATTGTATGTGGGGGAGGGGGAAATGAATCATTGCCTCAACCTTCAGAGGATCAACCATGATCCCTATTGTTGACACTATGAAACCTAACAATCGTCTTGACGTTACGTAGAAGCTGCACTTGTTTGGATTCAAATGAATCTGAAAGTATTGACAATGTTTGAAGATGAGTCAGAGGTGTGTGGGATGATCCGTTCTCTTGCAAGATCGTGATGCTAAATCATCTAGATAGGCCTCGACTATATGCTTGAGATCATAAAAAGCAAAAGACATGGCCCGCTGAAAGGTTGCTCCGACATTTTTTAGACCAAAAGGAATTTTATGATATGCGAATGTACCCCATGGGCAGATGAATGTCGTTTTGTGCTGGTCTTCGGGTTTGATTTGGATTTGATTATATCCCAAAAAACCATCCATGAAAGAAAAGGCTTCACAACCCACACATTCATCAATGATCTAGTCGATGAACGGTGTGGGAAAATTATCTTTGGGACATGCCTTGTTCAAATTATGGAAGTCAATGCAGACACGAATCATGCCTTGTTTTTTATTGACTGGCATGGGGTTTGATACCCATTGGTTTAAATGGATGGGATATATAAACCCAACTTTTAGCAATTTATCCACCTCAACCTTAATGGCTGTTGCTTTCTTAAGATTCACTGGATGAAGCTTCTGCCGAACCGACTTGGCATCAGGATACATTGTGATTTCATGTTCAACTATTCTTGGATCGATTCCTGGAATTTCCTCATAAGACCAGGAAAAAATGTCACGAAATTATTTGAAAAGATCTGTGTAGATTTGAATCTCTTCGGGGGAGAAATCCGCTCCGACGAAGACATTCTCTATGATGCCAGGGTTTCGGGAGATATTGATCGGTAAGGTTTCAACAATAGTTTCCATATTACCCTTAGCATAGACCTCGTGTGTAGCCAAGGGATTAATAGGATAAGACCACTCTCCCGTCATGGTCATGGTGAATTCTCCCGCTTCAATTTGGCTTAACTCTGGGAGGAAGTATGATCTGTGATGAAGATCTTCCCAGGGTTTATCCAGACTAGTCATTGCTTCAATTATTGCTTCGTTAGAAGGAAATATGAAGTCTAATGAATCGGTGTTAGCAAGAGAACCCTGAGCCCAAATAGGCTCTAGAAGTGGATCTAACTCTTGTGCAGGAGTCAGATCAGTGCTAGCTGAAGCTTGCTAGACTAAAGAGTACGCTACTTCAACTATAGATAAGGGAATGGACATGCCCAAGTTCTCTGTCTCATCCATCATGGCCGATGGGGAAGGAAGTATCCATGGAATCTCGAAGTAAGCTGTGCGGAACGACGAAACTTGAAAAATCTCAACCTTATGGTGATTGGATATAAATTTGATATCGCCTTGAGGGGGTGGGTAATCAAAGGTACCCATAAAGGATGGGCACAAACCAACTCCTACATTGATGACACCTGGTTGAGTATTATCAATCATAGGGACCGTGGGTGCCCCCAAAGCAGGGTCAGGTCTGGAGAAAGACAATTGATCGATGGTCACTATCCGGCCCTCGTGTGGAAACAACAAGACCCAAAAAATTGTAGCAACCATAGATTGCATGGAATAAGTCCAAATCCTTCCTAACAAGAGGTTATAGTCAAGGGAAGCATCGACTACCTCTACTTTGACACACACGGTCTTTCCTTCTAACTGCACGGGAAAAGAAGGAACAATACCATGTGGTCGGAACGAACAACCGTCAAACGCGGTGAGGAGAGTAGGTGACGAAGACAAAACGGGTTGGTCAATGGATTTCCAACATGCCAATGACATCATGCATGTCAAGGCTTCCTCATCAACCACCGTGTGGAAGATATTCCGAGTACAATTTTTTGTGGGATAAGCCACTACTATCTGAAACGCTACTTGGTAAGGCAGACGAGGTTTTAAGTCAGTTGTATCCAACATGATTGTACCTGGATTACAAGTCTCGGTAGAGCTTAAAGCTGTTAACAAGGATTTCTTATGAGAAGGGCATCTTTGGAGGACTTCCAAAGTGGACATCGCACAAGGGGTTTGTGATAAATCTTCCACCACAGAGTAGCTCTAGGTGGCCCTTTCATTTGGGTTATGGGAAGCCTTTTTAAATGTGCCTTTTGGAATGCGTGTCATTGTTTCTCCCAACGTCTTCTCAATATGTAGAGGAAGAGATGGGAGGTCAACTTCTTTACCCTTATTCGAAGTGCTTGGTTTACTATAGTCGTGCGCTCTAGTCGATATAAAATCGTCACCCCGAACCATATATACATTCGTGGATGTAGGGTTGTTCGAAGGCGAACAGGGTTCCTGGCTGCCCCCTTCGGTGCTTGCAGAGGCTTGAGTTAGATTTTTCCCATGCTGAAATGGATTAGTCAACACAGCCTATTGTTGTTGTGTCACAAATGTTTGGGCCTCTGCAAGTCGAGGGAAGAGATGGGTCGGGTGGTCTTCCGCAGACAAGTTGCATGGATACCTCGCCTTCCATTTTTCAGTGTTGTCCCCACCAACATTATTAGTAGGTTTTTTATCCCCCTTTCCTTTATTTCATTTTTTTTTCTTTCCTTCAGGCTAGTGGGTGGCCTTTGGGTTAGTCGATTGCACTGTGTGTACCTCTAACATTTGGGTAGGGGGAGCAGCCAAAGTAGTAGTTTGGTTGGCCGTTGCGTGTTGTATAGAGAGCTGCTGCAACTGCTTTGTCAATTGCTTAGCGGGCTTTGTGTGTGATGAACCAACAATACCATCGGCATGTGGTCCAACTCTCTATCTAGTTTTATCTAGTATTTAGCGTGGCACATCTGGCAAGATGTTGTATAATAAACTGAACTGAGAATAGATGAGCTCAAATTGTTGAGCTCTCATAATGGCATCTTCTTCAAAGAATACACCCGATGTTGCGACGTCTTTGGATAACTGCGGGACCAAAGACTTAAGAAACCACTCAAGTAGGAATGCTGGTGGGACTGGTACCTTGATTAGACTCTTTCGACGTTTCCATTCTTGGATGTGATCCGAGATATGGTCTGCTATCGTCTGTTCAAAATTGGCCAAGAGCCCTGTGCCGACATCGTATATCACAGGTAACTGGAAATGGTTTAGGAAATCCATTGCCAGCTGACCGAAGGAAGAGTATCTTGAGCGATCGAGCTCAATGTACCATTTTGCGGCACTCCCAATGAGAGTACGTTGAAACAATCAAAACTGTACGGAGCCATATTTTAATGAGTTAGATGAGCACGAAAGATGGAAGGTAGTCACATGATCACCTGAATCTTCGTTAAGCTTGGCTTTGAACTTTGGAATGTCCGAAGGCAACTTCGTCGGCATAGGAGGCCAACGTGGATCATGACAAATGGGGTCATTCAATAATTGTGTCAAATATGGCAAGTGCAAAGTCGCCAGGAAAGGTAGTTTGGGTTGTTGGTGATAACCTGGGAAAAAGGGGCCTGGAGTTTGACTGGCACCAGGTTGCCAGGAAAAGTTTGGCTACTGGCCCGTATTCTGGTAGAAGCCATGGCCTTGGCTAGTGTATGGATTTTTCATATGTGGAGACATCATCGGTTGATTTCCCAAATAGAACATAGATGGTTGGGCATGCATTATATTCGAAGGACTCTAGGAAGGGTTGCCCCATGTTGGTCCCGTGGGGATGGGCACAGTAATTTATCCGGGGTTCCATTGATTGTGGAAATAATTACCCTAGATTGGCATTTCGGATGAGAGAATGGATCCTTGCCCTGAATTCCAAGGTATTTTTGTGGAAGAAGTTCCTATGTTTTCCCCCTGTGCAGGAATAGTACCCTTCATAGGAGTAGTTGTCCAAAACTAGGATTGCCCCCAGCCGGAAAAGAGGCGGATGAGAAGGCGTTGTTTCCAAATGGTGTTGAACCTACCGTCATACTATTCGAAGGTGGTCCTTGACTCCCTGATCCAAATAAACTATGGTATATAGGTTGCCCAATGGACTACTGATGCGAGCCACCGAGTGAAGGGGATGAAGGAGGGATATGACCTCCTCCGTAAGGTAAAACATTAAAAGGAGCAGGAGTGCCCTTGATGTGACCTTGTAGAAGAGCACTAGAGCTCCCTGCCCCCAGACCTAAAGTCTGTAAAGTGGAGTAAGAAAGTACAGGACTTGTACCTAAACTAGGCATCTCATATGAGAACGGAGGGCTTGTCACACTTGGTGTGAAAGGGGTTGTGGCCGCTGCCAAAGACGGGATTGGACCACTGTGTGATGTAGAAGTGGTCGAGACCATGGTGGCTCAGACTGACGAATGTGGGTTAGGAGGTGAAATATCTCTTGTGGTGACAACTTTAGTGGGAATTGAAGAACTCCCAGAAGGAGTAACAACATTTGTTTCCATTGCTGTGTGCAACAATGTATGGCACTCATAAAATTGAATTGGTATGATGAAAGGTGCCAAGAAATCAGTGGTTGGGGTTTCAACTGAGCCAAGAGAAGTTGCTTCAAGGTCCAAAATGGTCAATTCCTCTAGTTGTTGGTCGGGCATAATTTCTTGTAACCCTATCACTTCAAAAGACCCTTGTTGGTCTAGATTTCGCCTCAATGGTGGCGGGGGTGGCTCCAGTGTAACCAGCGGCAGGCCAAGCAACTTTCATGACCGGCGGAGCTCGTGATCCTCCAATATGTGAGAAGATCAAAGACACTCTAAGGTAGTCTAAACACTCAAAAGTAACACACACTAAAAAAGTCCCTAGACGATAAGACATGCAAACACTAAATTAATTGGAAGAACGGGTACAACAACCAACACTAGAGAAACTTACCGGTGCAAGTGAAACTCGAACATAGAAGCACCCTCTAGGTATGCTCTACAAAGCATGGCCCAATGTCTATCCTAGTTACTGCGGTATACCCCCGTAGACACCTATGTATGTCCCTAAAATAGATAGGCAACTAGGTTTCCAGTGTGCAAACAATCACCAGGCGGGTACAGTCGAAAGTCGGGTAGACCACAATGAGCAGGGTATCAAGCCTAAAGCCTGTCAAGGTTATCAAAAGCAAGTGGTATGAAAGACAACTGAGGACCTTGAATGGATTCAAGACCGACGAAGCCCCGTGGCAAATGCAATCAACAGAATCCCAAAACAAGCCCTCTATATGTGTTCTCCACTATGATTGGTCCAACTTTGGAGGGGTTATCTTTGCTACCTTTACACACACAACCTTGTGTTTATCCACTATGTTAGAGGGGGGTCTCAGATAACTTTCATGACATTGGACTTAGACACTCCCTAACTCAGACTCCAATATTTGATTTTAAATGGCCTTGAAGAGTTTCCTCTCCAACCTAATCTAAGGCCCTAATCCTGAACTAGTTGGTGAACCCTACAAACATAAAATTCTAGTAGATTTTAAATTTAGCGTTAATTTTATGGCTTTGTCTCATGTCAAGGGGTATGAAAGTGAAACTGGTGATGTGTAAAAGACAAAATCAAAAAATGAATAAAAAAGCTGGAAACAAAACTTTTACTTAATGCAAAATTTCCACAACTTTTCAAAATAAATATTTTTTAATTTTCTAAGATTTTGGACAACAAACTCAAAATAAATTTCACTTGACTTCAAGCTACTTATGATCAAAGTAAACTACAAAATCTTATGAAATAAATGACTTTTCCCTGGCTAATAATGCAGAAAAACACTCTTCAATCAAACAAGAAAATGAAACGAGATTTTTTATTTACTTAAATGCTTGATAAAGCAAAAAGGAAAAATACCAACAAGAAAAAACCAAGAAAAACAAATCTGGCCTAATCACAAATTGCAAAGAATCAGTTCAAAAATCACACACTAGCAATTTTTAAAAATGACTCTCACACTTGTCTAAAAACCTTAAAAAATTCTTTTACTTTTATGACAACTTTTCTTTAAATGAGAAAAAGCGAGCTAAAGGTAAGAGTAATCCTAAGCTACTGACTACTAAGATAGAGATTCAAATACCTGAGAGGTATATTTCTCATCAAGGGAAAGGATGATTGCCTTACCCTCAAAAGAAATTATCCTGCACAAGCACACTACTGTTAATCCAACAGCCAGCGTGTGAACACAAGCTGTATAAAGACAGAGGGCATGTACACATGGGCTGACCTTGTACAGGCCGCGTGTATCTCTAAACTCTGAGAAAAACTAAAAACAAATAGACCAAACCAGGAAGAGACCTCTGATATTGATAACTAGAGTCTTCTGAAGGCTTGGACACTCTTTTTTAACAGAAAAAGAAAACAATCTAAGGAAAAATTTATAAAGACAAACAATCCAAGATAAGACTGCAAACAAACAAGACTCAGATAGAATTCTAGAAAACCCCCTGAGAATGTGTGATTCTGATAGGGAAGAGGATGACTGCCTCAGAAGTTCTCTGAACTCTACACGCTACTGCTACTTCTTCAGCTAGCGTTCACACGCGGGTTGTAAGAGAGTAGGGCATGGGTACATGCATGCAAACCTTATGAAGGTTGCGTGTACCTATGTGGGTCCCGAAAAAACATAGTCAAGCAAATAACAGGGAAAGTTGGTATGGAAAACTAGACTCCCTGCTAGCTCAGACCTTACACAAAATAAAAGAAAAAACAGGCAAGAAAAACTAGTCTTTAAAACTACCCAAAAAAATTCTAGGAACCCTAGAGAGTCTCCCTAGTATGGTCGCAAATTCTGTTGTGAGGGAAATCTCCTTATGGACTAGCAGGTAGGGTTAGACTTTGCATGCAGATATGACCTATAGAAAATCAACTTTCTACCTTCCTCCCTAGACTTCAATCCCATTTCCTCTTAGTAAATGCATGGCTAGATCGACCTACCTCGTTCCGAGCATTTGATGTCGATCCCTTGTTGCACTTGATCACTTGTTCGCAGTTCTCCTTTCCAATGTTGACCTACATACAAGACAAGAAACAACTACACATGCATGCTACCTATAGAATAACGGGTTAGAAATTCAAACATGTACTTAGCAATTTATGAATAACTCATGAATTGGGACGGGAAAATCACTTTCTTTATTACTTTGAATGAGTCAACTTACAAAAGTTGAGACCGGCCATCGCTCCACGAACCTGATCCTGGGCTCCTCTTCGACTGTCCTCCAACTACTTTGCTTTGTGTCTCCTTTGGCACAAGGAAGGATAAAGGGTTGGGACAATGGGAATATGTAAATGGGAAAAGTTTATTTGCTATATTTTTCCTCTTTCAAATGGGACCCCTACCCATTCTTTTATAGGCTAGAAGGAGCTAGGTATTTGGAAGAACCCTCGGTCATGCATGGCCGAGAGTTTCAGTTAACTCACCCATAGCTTTTGTGTTCCGTCAACAACTTTCCTTTTTTCATGCTTTTGTCGGTCCACATTGTTTGAGGTCAGCTAGCATGTACACACGTGCAGTAGTGGAGTAGGGAGCATGGGCCTTTATAAAAGAGGATTTTCAAAGAGTTGTTCAACAGTGCTTTGGCAAAGAAGGGATCTAAGATGGCCTAATGTCATGTAAGCATGTATGGTGCAATTTAGGGTTATAATAGAGGAGGATGATGTGTCATGCCACATCAGTCAAGTTGACACCTTAGGATGATGTGTCACACCATTTCATCATCTATGTGTCATGCCATGTCAGCATAGTTTTCACGTCAAAGAAGAGATGGTTGATGACCGATGGTCGGATATCGAGGGAATTTTTGGTTGTCAAGGGAATTCTCTAATGGTCGGTCGTTGATGATCGGTGTTCAATGCGATTTGTGATAAATATTGTTTTTTCGAGAGAGATAGCCAATGATCAGGATTCAGGGAAATCGGTGAACATGTTGGTTTACAAAAGGAAATGAGTGATTGCCAATCCTGAATGTATCTCAGATCAATAGTCCATATTGCTTCGAGTCGGTGATGAATAAACGAGATTCATTCATGGGCTTGGGGAAGGTTTAGTGGATCAACAATTGAGATTTATTTTTATTTTGAGATGAACGATGTGGATTGGAGGACTGCTATAATAGTAAAACAATCATTTTTCTACGAAATATTCTAGATTTTAAAGGTCATAACCTTGCAAGGAATTTTTGAGGGCCAAAGAAACGTTTTTAAGAGTTCTATTTTTGAAAACTGTAAGTGTCGTATGCATTGCATATTTTTTTTCAATTTAGATAAAAGAACTCAGAGAGATATTTCCGACGAGCTATTCTGGAGGAAAATTAGAGCTAATATGAGGAATTTATTGCTGAAGCTATATAGGGTATATTTTTGACACCGATATACTTCCATATGGCATAACTCCTTGCTCAGAAGTATGTTTGAAGCATAAGACAAATCTATGGAAATATTATGAACCATAGAAGAAAAAAAAGGATCCAGATTTGGAATCTGGGTATGTAAAAATGTCCACGAAGAGAAAGAAGATACCTGCAACATACAAGGATAAAATGGGAAAACAATTTAAACTTATCTGGACCATAAATTTCAACTCGGAGCTCATATTTTAGAAAAAAAATAGTCAATGGAAAGGTATTCAGGAGGGGAATCCATCTATCTGCCCATAATTTCTAATTTAGTGCTAAAATTTTATCATAAAGTAATAAAGTAAATTCTGCAGTAGTAAGTGAGTGGACATTGCAAGTTGTGAATGTTGTAACTTTTCACTTAGAACTTTAAATGAGGCTTGAGTACAACCATTGGAGATATGTTTCATAGAGTAATGAGTCTAAGGAATCATATTTTTTATTGGTACATTGTATTCTTCGTAAATTGATATGAAGAATAACCGACATTCTAATTAATGAAATGTTTTATAGTATGCATGTTCTAACAATATTTATTACATGCACATTTCTAGCATAACTAGAGGTATAGGAAAAAACCTTTGGTTATTATATGAGGACTGGAGTTATGAGATATGCATGGGGATATTACAACCATGAGGAGGATGTTTGAGGTCTTCATGTTAGCATGGGAAACACTGAGACATACTCTAATGGAAGGAGAGGGAGGCATAAACCTGTAAGTATCAGAAGTCTATAGAGAGAAGTGAAGAGATATAGGGCAGATAATGAAATGATTATGAAGGCTCATGAAGAGATAATCCAGAGTCTGAATATGGTGCATAGTCAATTTAAGAAATACTCTTGCACCAAGAAAGCAACTAGTGCTAGACAAGTAACATATAGATCTCAAAGAAAAAGGTATGATCATGGTAAAGATAGAAAGTGAGGAAGAATGAGTAGGTCCCATCATTCTCCAAGGAAATTCACCGTAAAAAATCATGCATGTTTATGGCCAAGGAGCAACCTAAGTGTACCTCCTTTTTGAAGGAAGAGGAGAAGGCCTGAGGAAAACATATTGAAAGGTGAAATCAATAAAATTGAGCCACCAAACTTTGATTGTGAGCACAAGAAAGGAGAATAGGTTGAGCCTTGGATGTTGTAAATGAAGAAATATTTCTAGCTACATCCCTCAAGAGTAGAAGCTAGGATTGCAACCCACCACTTGCAAGGAAAGACAACCATGTGGTGCGATCAACTTAAGAAAGCCAAGAACCTTGATGAGAAAATGATCTCATGGAGGTAGTTCAGAGGATATTTCCAAGAAAAATATATGTCCAAGCATTATTATGAAAGGAACATGAAATATTTATTTGAACTAAAGTTGGGAAGCATGAAAATGGATGAAAATGAGAAGAGGTTCTTTGAATTGTTGAAGTATGTTGAGTTCATAAGGGATGAGAATGTAAAAATCCAAAGGTTTCTGAGTGGGTTCCCTTCTTTCTACATTGTCAATATACAATATGATAACCCCAGGGCTTTGGAGGAAGTCATAAGAAGAGGAAAACATATTTATGAGAAAATTAGAGGAAGGGCAATTTTACAAAAAGATTGGAATGACAAGATGAAGGGTTAAAGGAACAGAGGAAGAAAGGTTTTAAGAAATCCTTTCTCAAGAGAAACTACCAAGCAAAAATCCCAAGCAAAACAACAAGGTCATTCAACCCAAAATTATCACAAGACTATAGATTCATTTGAGAAAACAACAAGGAAGCAACCTGTACAATGTTGCAGATGTGAGGGAAATCACTTATATAGGGATTTCCCTCACAAAGGAGAAAGAATGAGGAATATCCTCAAAATTTAGGAGGTTGAGATAGTAGAATAAATGGAAGGAAACATGCCAAGGATTTATGAAGACTTGGACAACAAGCAGGAAAAATATCAATCCCCCATGATTGAAGTCGAAGGTAAGATTGATAACCAACCAATAACAATTTTAATTGATTCTGGAGCTAAGCATAGTTACATAAACTATGACATTGTTGAAATATTTCACTTGCAAGGGAGTAAGAATAATAAATAATGGTTAGTTCAATTATCCATGGGGGCTAAGATTAATGAGCTAGTTAAATATTGTCCAATAGATAAGAGTGGAATCAACATAAATGTAGATGTGAACGTCATCCAATTGGGTTCATATGATTGTCTAATTGGCATGGATTGGTTGGAAAAATGCCATGTTGTCCTAGACTGTTACAAAAATACAATCACATGTCTTGATGAAGAAGGGAAGCAAGGAAAGGTTTGAGGCATTCCAAGAGTTATAGTTGTTAGAGAGATTTCAACTATGCAATTGAAAACAGGTTTTAGGAAGGGAAGTCATATTTTTTTAGCCCATATGGTAGAGGCAGCCATAGATAAGGTGAAAATCATTGAAGACCATCTGGTCTTGAGGGATTTTGAGGATTTTTTAGGAGAAATACTAGGAATACCACCAATGAGAGATTGATTTCTATATTGATTTGATGCCAAGAGTTTACCCAATGTCCAAGACACCATATAGAATTGGCACACTAGAGTTGAAAGAGTAATTGCATATGCAACTTGAAGAGTTGTTAAATAAGGGTTATATATGCCCAATGTGTCACTTTGGGAATCCCTAGTTCCTTTTGTGAATAAGAAATATGGAACCTTAAGGTTGTGTATTGATTTCAGACAACTAAATAAGGTCACAATAAAGAAACAATATCCTTTTCCAAGGATTGATGATTTATTTGATCAACGGAAACATGAAAGAATGTTTTCCAAGATTTACTTGATATTAGATTATAATTAAGTGAGGATAAAGGAAGAGGAAATCAACAAGACAATATTCAAGATAAGATACAAGAATTATGAATTCATAGTAGTGCCATTTGGGATATCAAATGCACCAACATTTTTCATGTTCCTAATGATTGGAGTGTTATGAGAATACATGGACAAGTTCATAATTTTGTTCCTGGATGATATACTCATTTACTCAAAGATAGAAGACGAACATAAGCAACATTTAAGAATGGTGTTGCAAGTTTTAAGAGAACATAAATTGTATGCTAAGATAAGTAAGTACATCTCTTGTCAAAAGAAGATTCATTACTTGGGTCATATTATTTCAACCAATGGGATAAGAGCTGATCTCAAGAATATAGAGGCCATTAGAGGATGGTCAACATCGAGAAATGTCATATAGGTTATATCATTCATGGGCCTTGCCCATTATTACCGAATATTCATAAAAGGATTCTCAAAGATTGTGAACCCAATCAAAACTTTGAAAAAGAAAGGACTGAAATTTGAATGGACTCCCAAGTGTGAAGAGATCTTTCAACAACTGAATGACATCTTGACAAGTGTGCCAATATTGAATATTGCAGATCCGGATAAAGATTTTGTTGTTTGCACTGACGCATGCAAGGAAGGTCTCGGTGGAGTCCTCACACAAAAAGATCATGTCGTATGCTATGAGTTCAAAAAATTAAAAGAGAATGAGAGGAATTATGCTACACATGAACTAGAATTAGAATCCATTATTCATGCATTAAAATATAGAGAAATTACCACATGGGGATGAAATTTGAGCTAACGACATACCATTGTGTTCTGAAACATTTGTTCGAACAACAAACATTAAATTCCATACAAACTACATGGCCGGAATTACTTAGTAAATATGACTTTGAGACTAAGCACATCAAAGGAAAAGAGAAACAATGGGATAATGCACTCAGAGGGAGAGAACATGAGATGCATATTGTATCCATCAACATGTACATAAATTATTTGAAAGATAAAATTATTGCAGCAACAAATTCAAATCAACACTATTTGGAAATAAAAGAAACATTACAAAAATGAAATTTACAACAAAAATTTAAATATTATGAGATGCAAGAGGATGGAATACTCAAGTATAGAGGGAAAACATATGTGCAAAATTTTAGTGAGCTAAAAAATATACTGTTGAGGGAAATGCACAATGTGTTGTATGTTGGGCACCCTGGATATAAAAAAACAATTGCAGTTGTAAGAAGCCAATATTTTTGGCTTGGAATAAAGAAAGAAATGGCTAATTACATGGCCAAATGTTTAGAGTTCTAGATGGTGAAGATTGAACATAGAAATCCAACAGAGCTATTACAACCATTTCCACCAAAAAGGAAGTGGGAAGTAGTCATAGTGGATTTTATTACTAAACTTCCCATGACAGTGAAACAACATGATTCCATCATGTTGGTGGTGGAAAAAATAACTATGACAACACATTTTATTCCTTTGAAGACTATGTACAAGGCAATAAAATGTAGAAATCTACATGAAATAAGTTGTAACGCTACATGGGGTGCCTAAGGTGATAGTTTCAGACAAAGATATGAAATTTACAACCAATTCTTGGAAAGGTTCGTTCAAAGGCTTTGGGACACATTTAAATCTTAGTACAACATATCACCTAGAGTTAGATGGGAAAACAAAGAGGACAAATAGAATAATGGAGGACATGCTTGGAATGTATGTGATAGACCAACCATCAAAGTGGGAAGATTATATTCATTTAGTTGAATTTGCTTAGAATAATGGGTATTGGGCTTGATTAAAAATGAGTCCATTTGAAGCATTGTATGGTAGGAAGTGTAACACATCGACGAGTTGGGATAATCCAACAACGAAATTATTGGGCCATATTTGTTGAAGGAAATGGAAGAGAAAAGGGAAAAGATCAAGCTTAAATTAAAGGATACTTAGGATAAGACGAAATGTTATGCATAAATATGTTGATGTTTATATGATTCTGAACACTTCATAGTTATTTCCTTATGATTAATAACAAGACTCACTTTCATACAACAATTATCATAGAATAACTATACACTGAAAATCTCAACTATAACAATGCAACATAAATAACAATATCTAGAAATATTAACCATGCATAGTAGACACAAGAACACAACACAAGAAAACAAGAGTTTATCCTGGGAAACCCAAACTTAGGAGAAAACCCAACAACCTTTCTTTAGATGAATTCAATCCAAGATATTACCAGTACATCGCCATCAATAGCCAAAATACCATAGAGAGAATATCATCCCCAAGAATAGCATCACCAAGACCTATATCCTCAATAATATGACCAATAATAACCAAGAAAGAGATTCTCCAAGTGTGGCGCACTCTCCAAGATAACCAGTAACCTGGAAATAGTGAAACTACAGAAACTGCAGTTGCAACTGCCTTGTATGCACCACAGAAGGAGTTGTTTGACTGTCAAAATGAAATGAGCCAGTCATGTACTTATAATGATCCGGGAGACAGTATGGGGAGAACTTCTTATTTCTGGGTCTTCAATTTTATTATTATTTTTTCTGTGGGGCTGACTTCTCTTCCTAGGGATTTTTTAATGGTGTAGATGGGTCTTCTCATACATTCTTGTGGAGAATGACTACTCAAATTTGAAATATCCAACACTCCCTCTTAATGAGGGAGGCATTCTCCATACTTGGATTTCTTCTGTTGTAGAAAGGTTGTCTTCATGAGCCATGTTGATGTGCTATCTCCACAGATGCATTATGTCCCAGAATATGCATGTGATAACATCTCGAGTCCTTCCACTCCTTGACAAGATAATAACTACACCTAGGCCATTCACCACTAGAAGATCCCCGTGAGTGAATGAATCATTACCCTTTGTCATATCAGCACTAGCATAGCCCCGTGCAAGACCGATATGGGATAATGTTTTCATGATGCTTATCTAGGCCACTCACCACTAGAAAAAATGCATGGATGAGTGAATCATTCTCCTTTGGTCACATCATCACTAGAATAGCCACATGCATGACGAATGTAGGAAGAATGTCTACCCAAACCTAGAGAACATCAACATTCTTGGCTATTCACCACTAGCAGAGCCCCGTGAGTGAATGAGTCATTCTCCCTTGGTCATACCATCACTAGTATAACCCCGTGCATAACCAATCTTGGAGAACGTCTTCCTAATTCCATCAAAATACCTGGGCCATTCACCATTAGCAAAGCCTCGTGAATGAATGCATCATTCTCCCTTTGTCATATCAGCACTAGCATAGCCCCATGCATGACCAATCTGGGAAAATGTCTTCCTGATGCCATGAACACACCTAGGCCCTTCACCAATAATAGAGCCCCATGAGTGAATGATTCATTCTCCCTTGGTCATATCAGCACTAGCATAGTCATGTGCATGACCAATCTGGGAAAAGATCTTCTAGATGTTGAAACATCAATTCTCACCACTAGCTAAATCAACATGGTTAGTCCTATGTATCATTCTCCTTAGCCAAATCATCATGGACACTCTGGGAGGATATCTGTAATATTCGCATATGTGGATAAGTACCAGAGATTCACTACTCCCTTATGTACCATGTCTTAGATGAATTCCTACAAGAATATTTTGTAGTCACACCACTTCATGACTTATGAAACTGGATATGACATACTCTATCTCTACTATACTAAGTGGTACAAAATCCTACTTCTATCTTATCTCAAAAATCGTAATTGATTCCAAGATAAAGAAACACCCTAAGGTGCTAAATCTGTCTATTGCACTCCTTCTCAATCAGAATTTGTATATCTATGCAACTTCACTTCAGCACCCGAGACAAACCATATCCAAATATACCATTCTTCACTGCCACCCATTGGAACTACCTTGGATTCAACCAAATACTGGCTCAGAGTTCTCACAGCAAAACAAATATCCTTCCTCGCATTAACTAGGTACATCAAGGATCCAATCCACTAACTGTACATCGTGGGATTCACCAAATCCGAATTTGAAGCATAATCACTGAAATTCTTCAGATTTTTCATCACAGGTGTAGTCATGGACTTACAGTCCATCATATTTGATCTCATTAGTATCCCGTAAATGAGGAATATTTCATATGATCTTGTCACACCTATAATCCCAAGATTACATCCAACTAAGATCCTCCATCTCTAACTCCGAGGCCAAATCCCTCTATCACTGGATTAAGTTCGACAATTGAGTCTGCTTCAATTCATGCTCCCTCTATGATTGAGACAAAATACATACCTATTCCTCCTGAATAGCCGCCTCCTCTGTCACTGTAGAAAGATCTACTGAAACAAGTGTATCCTCCCAAGATATTTGACATCTCCTTGAAGCCTCCTCAAATCATGACACATGTCTATTAGTCTTGGAAGATGTCTCTCTCCCACCTAAACCTGAGGGGGGGAATCCCTATGAGCCAACTGACTCTATATAATATTAGGCTCACTCTGAGTCTATATTCTCCCTCCGAAGCTTTAATCCCTATAATTCTATACAATCTTTGGATCCATCTACTTCCTTTGCATCTTCTAAAGTCTAATATCCAATGAATTGTCCTGGGAGGTTTCTCCTCCCTACCATATTATGAGGGCTAAATCCCTCTGAACTCTATCCTCCTATAAACTAGTACTAGGTGGGGACTTAGGTGGGGCCTTCTGCCTCACCACTAATGGAGCCACCTACTCCTCCATGTCAATCTCCATGTGGAACACTCTATATCCCACTAAAGTATCCTTCTTTTCGGACGGTTCTAAATTTTTCTACTTTGCCTTCGGTATATGGATGTATAATGTCATGTATACAACTCCATGTATGTATAGCCTGCTCCATGTCTCAAACTAGAGACCATATAATATGTTTACTCCTACAACTGTCATTATAACTCTATCTCAGAGCTATCACCTGTGACCTGCTCGAAAAAAACGCAATAACAAAAAAAATAGTAGACAAGAACAATATTCTTATGATAAGGAAATAAGAACAAGAATAAAAAATGGGAAACAGGAAAAACACTTTTCCAGTGTTTTTACCAATCATTTCTTTGTGGTAACCTGCTTGGAAACATATATGTGCATACCTCTGAAATTTGTAGCACCATCCAACTTGTTTTCTAATCTCAACGTTTGCACATCTGACAACTACACAACTGGCAACTATAACTAGCGAGTAACAACTGCAACTGGCGATTGGAAATTGCAATTGTAACTATAAACTACAACTAGAAACTACAACTACAAATGACAATTGTAACTACAACTATAACCGACAACTTTGTAGTAGTAATATTCCAACTAGCTCCAATACCATGTTGATGTTTATATGATTCTCAACTCTTGATAGGTATTTCCTTATGATTAATAACAAGGTTCACTTTCATACAAAAATTATCATAGAATAACTATACACTAAAAAAATCAACTATAACAATGCATCAGAAATAACTAGATCTATAAATATTAACCACACACAGTAGGCACAAGAACACAACACAAGGAAACAAGAGTTTATTTTGGGAAACCCAAACTTGGGAGAAAACTCAACAACCTTTCTCTAGAAGAATTAAGTCCAATATATTACCAATACATCACCATCAATATCCAAAATACCATACATAGAATATCCTCCCCAAGGCTAGCATCACTAAGACCCATCTCCTCAATAATATAACCAATAATAACCAATTAAGAGCTTCTCCAAGTGTGGTGCACTCTCCAAGATAATCGGTAACCCATAAATAGAAAAACTACCAAAACTACCAAAACTGCAGGTGTAACTACCTTGTGCACACTGCACAAGGAGTTGTCTGACTATAAAAATGAAATGAGCCAATCCTCTATTTATAATAATATGGGTGTTAGTCTGGGGCTGACTTCTTGTTTCCGGGTCTTCAATTTTATTATTATTTTTCCTATGGGGACGACTTCTCTTCCCAGGTCTTCAAATTATTCCTAGGGTTTCTGTAATGGTGTATATGGGTCTTCTCGTACTTTCTTATGGAGAATGACTTCCCCAAGTTGCAAATCTACAACAACAAAAACAATTTTTTTAGATATTTTAAAGTGGGTTACCATGTGTTATTAAAATTGAAGGCGAAAAAAAGTTTGCTAAGATTAGGAAGTTGCCCAAAGTTGGCAGGGATATTGTGGACCTTTTGAAATGCTATAAAATATAGGGTCAATTGCATACATGTTAGTATTTCCTGCATCCATGAGAGTGCATAATGTATTTCATGTGTCGTTATAAATATGTGTCTGACCCTAACCACATAATTGATTGGAGCTTGATCCAGGTGGTACACGAAGGGGATTTATGGGTGTAACCAATACACATCCTGGACCGGAAAGTAAAATTGCTCATGAACCAATCCATATGGATGGTAAAGGTTCAATGGACCTACTACGGTACTGAATATGCAACATGGGAGCATGAAGAAAACATGTGACAAGAATACCCACAAATTTTTCACAATTTTAAACAAAACATGGTATAAGAATGCAAGACTCCATTTTGAGTAGCTAGAGTCTCAGAACCATATCTCATAGTCATAGCTAACCTATGTTGGGGGGCATTGAAAAATGAATGGTACAACCTGATGGATTAGGGATAATGAAGGGGGTACATTCCCTTGGTCAGCGGGTTGAGAGGAACAAGATATTTTGGTTTGAACTCTTGTTGAAGTTGTAAAATTGCAAAATTTTATTTCTTAGTATTATGATGTAAATATGTGCATGTATATCAACATAGTGTGCACCGAGGATAGTACAAAATTGTAGGGGAGGGGAATGTATTTTCAACACTATAATCCCTAATTTAATTAATGTTTAATGTAGATATAGTGTGTGTCCATGACCAATTGATATATATGTGAATTTTATTTATGAATTTTAATAATAAAATGTGCTGCCAGTTGTTGGAGGATATGGATAGAGATTGGTGATGAATTAATCCACAATAGAGGGGAGGTTCTAAGAGAATGTCTAATAGGGGTCCAAGGGGGAAATACCCATGTCTATTAATTCAACCCACATTCCTGAATCTTATTATCATTATGTATTAAACTTTTATTTCTTGATTGAGTGTCCCCAAAGCCAATCATTGAATGCATGTAAGAGGTTGGGTGTAATAAGTCACATCCCATATTTATTGGGAGCATAGGGTCTGAGTACAATCATCTTGGGGAAGTGTGTGATTCAAGAAAGAAAGCCAAAGGAGAGGAAATTTGTATGGGCAGTTACAATAGTTTTAGGGAGTCCATGTTTTTGGATGAAAACGAAGCATATAGTAGAAAAGAATAGCTTGGAGTTGGAGAAACCATGGAGGGATAATTTTTAGAGTGTATTTGGAGTAGAAGATTGAATATATAGGTTGTGGGG
>JZKD02S2054722.1:16195-26264 GCA_000966675.3 Picea glauca | reverse complement strand
TCCACCATTAAACTTATTGAACATTTCATTTTCACCTTTATAAAATTGTGATATGATGTATTTCCTTGCATTCCACATGTCGACCTTTTGATTAGATCTACACATTGTATAAAATTTTCATCTCTACATCCCAAACTTGTATGTAACAATATGTAGTTTATACCCATATATTGGTATGTATCCTCCTCTTCTGGAATCTTGTAATATTGGCATGTTATTTCTCTTTATTTTTGGTTAAACATTTTTATTTTAATTTTAAGTTTTTTGAAAATATAATAAATATAGATCTATTTTAACTTTGGATTTATCAAATATATAAAAAAATCAAATCCATGAAAATGTAAAGAAATAACAGCTTATGGAAATATAAATATATAAAAATACAATTTTTGATTACTGTTAAAATAATTATATTTACATTGTAATAATATTTATATGATTTATATTTTTATAAGTAAATCTGGTATCTCTGTTTTTATATTTTTATATAGTTGTTTGTATATTCTGTACATACAAAATCTCTAACTTCCGTATATATAATTTTTTTTTTTCTATTTGTATTCATATTTGGAAAACATATTTATTATAAGTCTTATATTTTTTAAACCAGCATATAATGGCATTACCCACGTTACAGCATATGAAATGCATTTGCACAACCACCCTGTGTTTGATTGAAGTATCATATTTGACCAATTAGATAAGCGTCCATGTGTGAGTTTTGAATATTTATAAAGCTTTCAAAGGAGTTCTTTCGCGGGCGTGAGAAGAACACCTGAGTGAATGAATGAAGTTCTCCCGTACTGATGTTAAGGGGATTTCAGAACCAACAAAAAAATTACAAACAAAAGACATTGACATATTAGAAGAATTTAACTGCTCTGTGGGCCCCAACAAAGCTAAGAGTGCTCCCAGTATTTTTGAAATAAGAATTCTGTTGTCCATTTTTTTGGAAATCCACCTTTGACGAGAGCATGTTAACTCGTGATTGTGAAGAGTGTCTTGATTCTACCTACCGTTGTAAAGGTACTATGTTATTTCTCGTCTTAGTTCTTTAAGATTGTCATATACTCTATGCTTCTTGTTTTGGTATACTCGTTAAAATGCATGGGCATTGTATAGTAAATGGGAGCTTGACTGTAGGACCTATCCTGGTTAATTAATTGATTCAAACATGATAGGATAGCATTCCCAGGAATTTAATGTAGAGGATAATGTTTTGGTGATGATGAATCTGAATAAACATTATGATTTTGTGGATCATTAATGGTACCTACATGCAAAGGAAAATTTGGATTTGTCTTTGTGTATATAACGGTTGCATATGTCAATTTTGATGCGTTTTTGTGAATAATTCCTTTGCCTATACCGAGTCTTATTCATTGATCAGTCTTGGCAAGGAACATGTGGGTTATGACCGTTTGGACTTCTCGCAATTAAAGCTAAGTGTAGTTGGTGGACGCCCATTTTCATGTGGAGGTGATGCATTGTTTCGTCCCGAGATTATTGCTGACCGGTATGTTGATCGATAACTCTACTTTTAGTGTCATCCAAATGAATTCCACTATTTTCAGTCTTGGTTTATTTTACCAGTTTTGTTTTGAATGTCCATATATCAGCAGGCAGTGTTTAACTGAGCGCATGGAACACCAGCATATATGTTAAGTTACGAATATGCAAATTATTCTACACAGAACTGTTTACCTTTTCAATCTTTTGACTGTATTCCACTGCTTTTTAACTTTTCCTATTAATTTTCTTTTGAATATTCATCTCAACAGGTAGTGCAAAGTGACCACATGAAAGTTGCGGAATATATCTTATGTTCTGAATATGCAATTATATTTTTCAGATAACTGTTTACAATCCCAATCTATTATGCTGAAGCTAAGTTTTTGTGTCATGATTGAGCATTTGAAATAGTGCTTGAATAAACATGAAACGGATGCCAAGACAACCTTGGAAGTTAGACATCTGTTCTAAAGTAAATTAAACCGCCTCCGGAATTAGGTCACCCATTTTGCTACTAATTATGAGCGGAGCTGTTGTAGGGTTGGATTGCATCAAGCAAAGCCTCCACTACATACTGACATCACTCTAGAAAGGTTGTTATTTTGCAATTGAGGATTACTAGCATAATTGATTACGATTCTTTCGCATTTATTAATGGTGATTTATGCATGTGGAATGCAAAATAATTCTGCCTTGGGCAATGGTTTTCCAAGCAGTGTTGAAGGAATGTTTGTTGGGTTATTATCTTTGTATGTCCTGATCATGTAAAATTCAGTAAGAAGGTGAGGGGAGATTCGTTAAGGGGAAACTTCACGTTGAATGGTAATCATTGGGTCGGATTCTGGAAATTCCCTATATTGATGATTACCTTGACAATTCTGCATCCAAAGATACTACTTAGGTTGATCATTAAGTGATCATCAACTAAAAAGATTCTTCTAGATGATCATCAGCTAAAAATATTGTATATTGATCATCATCCAAAGGGATTGTTGGGTAGAAAGATAAAGATATACCTTCTGTTGATGGTGACCGAGGTTCTTACACCGTGGTTCTTACATAAGCTCTCCTTGTGTGAGTTATAGAGTGCAGAAAAATACAAGCTTAATCTAATGCCTGATACTTTGTGCATTGGGCTTCCATGGTGGAGGCTATTAGATCTTCCATAATTATTAGTGTTTAATGATCACACTGTTATCACACAATCTAGCACCAACTGCAAAGCCTTCACCAGGCACTAAGACTAGTGGAACAAGTAAAATGTAACCATTGTCATGTGGGTAACAAATTCTCTCTCTTTAGTAAAGTAGTAGAATCCAACACAAGAGAGGTTTCCCCATTAGTCTCCAAGAATTCCTAGGCAAGACACAATCAAGTCTAGGACCCCTCGGGGTGACTACTCAAACTACCACCAATAAAATAGGATAAACAAAGTATTAATGAGGTGGTAAGACAAGACAATTTTCAGATTTGAAGTAATGAGGATCTAGGTCAATTCAAGAGGTTTTTCAAGTCAATTCAAGGCTGAAGAGGATCCCCAAACACTAAAAATAAAGAAAAAACCTAGGGCTGTTGTAAAACTTAGAAACAATATATTAAATTACAGCAGTTAAATAAGTTATTATAGCGAAAAATAAAATAATCCTTTGACATGCAGTAATTCAATGAATAAAGAGGGATAAACGATGAGCTAAATTAGGGTTTCAATCACCAACAAAATCAGAAAATTGAGGAGCATATAACAACCCTAAAGCCCTAGACGTTTTTCCCTAGAGGCCTGTAATAACACTTCAGAAATACAAATTAGGGTTTTAACAATGTATATTAGGTCAACAATATACCAAAATGCCAAAACATCTTAGTCTTTGTGGCTGAAAATGAAAAATTGATGTAATAAAACCCTAAATTAACCCTAAAACAACAAAAAAGTGAGTATGATTCAGAAAATGATGATTGACTATTGGGAGAGTGACTAGTGCCTACTATATTTTTGGGCATATGGGGTCAATTAAGGATCCCTTTGGAGAGAAATGAGTGGATTTTTAGGGTGATACCTAGAGGTTGTCAAGGGATAAATCAAAGGAAAGTTCTTCACTAGAAACCTTCCAAGAGCTTTGATAAGAAGGGTTTGTTCAAGAATAATCCAAGAAAATGATTAACCAACACTAGAGAAACACCAGTACACTTAAATGCATTCATAAACATAACCACAAGATGAAAAGAGACCACTTAATAAATCTTTCATCCATCAAAACCCTAGCAATGATCATCCAAGTAGTAGTATAACATCCACAAACATATCTCCTCCAAAAAAACGCTCTAACCAACCATCCATAGAATTCTTCATAAAAGAGCAAGTAGAAGTAGACAAATAGTGATAAATTTCCACAAGTAGCAATGATTTACAAATGAGAAGTGCTTCTCGATTTATATGAGAGATCTAACACCCTTTTGATTACAAGAATAATATTCTCCTAGCTTTTAACCTAAAAGAATATAAAATTCTGTTATCACTTTACAAACCCTAGAGATATGGTAAAAAATACATAAACTATGAGGTGGTTATGCCACCCGCTATCACCCAAACTAGCACTTGTGCAAATCCTTCACAAGATGCTTGACAAGTGTAACATATTCAAGTAATTGCCATTGTCACCTAAGTAGTTACTTTCCTTGTTTTAGTGAAGGGTCAAGGTCCAACACAACGGAGGCTTCCCTAGTAACCTCAAAGGATCCTATAGCAAGGCTAAGCAAGTCTACGGCCCCTTAATCTTGGTTACTCAACTGTATCACTAGCTAGGCTAAGGTTCAAGGCAAGGTTAAGCAAGAAAAAATTGTTGTGTGTGTGTGAGGGATGTTTCTAAGACAAACAAGCTCTTTACCACAACCAATGAATAAAGTAAATGCCCCGAAACACTAGCTATCAAAATAAAAAGTAAAGGCTGTAAATAAACTTGTAATAAAATATGATTTACTTCAGCAATAACAAGTTTATGACAGTAGACATAAAACAACCCTAAAATTAGTAAAGTTGCCAAAGAAAAAATGATAAATGCAAGCTAACAGATAAGAAAACAATAACTAATGATTGCTGAAAAGAAATAGCATGAAACTATATTAGATGGATGCAAGATGCCAAGCCCTAATGGCTGGAAATTACCAAAATGAAGAAATAAATGATGCTAGAGATGATTTAAGGCTAAGAATGCAAACAAACCCTAGATGTTAAGCTAAATGTGACCTAGATATGTAATGCAATGCAACTAGAGCTAAACCTAACCAAGACGTCAAGGAGAGAGAGAATTAGGGTTCCTAAAGTCACTTGCAAAGGAGAAGACTAGTGTCGTATTAGTTCCTTGGGCATATGGAATCAATGCAACTTCAATGGAAGATAAAAGGAAAAGAAGACTCAAGGATCAAACCCTATGATAGTACAATCACAAACCCTAGGTCTAACCCTCTAGGAAAACAAGTTTAGGGTAGTACAATCACAAGCCCTAAATGTCGTCCTATGTCTTCCAAGGCTTTTAACAAGAGATCAAGGTGGAAACTAGGTCAAAAACCCTAGATTAGTACAATCACAAGATCTAGAATTTTACCAATAAGGGTAAGTCTATCACAAGCCCTAAATTTAACCTTATATTCTTCAACAAGATTAAGATGAATGAAAACAAAGGGATGCACAATTGCAAGACTTACTAGGGTTCCAAAACAAAACTTATCCAAGGAGAGCAAGAGAACATGCAAATTATCAACAATTTGATAAAGCATCTACTTAAAACACCATGAATAAACCATAAAATACTTGGAAAGAACACTTACTAGCCAAATCGTTATGCATGAAGAAACCCTAGAACATGAATCATCCACCAAAACAAGAAGAAACATCCACAAGATCACTCTCCAAGAGGTGTGCATAGGTACTCCATGATGAGAAAGAATTAAAAGAAGACAAGAGAAGTGATTCTCCACAAGTGTAAGTTATGATTTACAAAAGAGGGAAGCGTTATCCTTTTTTAATATGAGGAAACCCTAGTGCTTTACCTCTCAAAAATCTCCTAAAATGGAATTAATCCATGATACAACGTGGATAGGTCTAGGCTGACCCCCAAAATAGCCTCGAACATAAAGATAAAATGCAAATAAATCAAAATGCCCCCCTAAAAATGACACATGTGAGTGCAAGATTCCAAAGTCAGGTGATGCCATCTCTTATGAGGGTGCAAAAGCCTCCAAAGGCCACGTCTCATCCAAAAAAGGTGCAAATCATCATCAAGGGTCACATCCCCTCATCCCAAAGGCCATGTCTCATCGTCATCAAGTGCCAACTCATCATGATCAATGTTAGGTCGGTCTAGTGCAAAATCATGTCACATCAAGTATGATGTCATCCTCAAGATCCCCAATGTCCAAGGTCAAAATGGCAACGTCCTGCATGAAGAAGGCTCCATTATCCCTCCTAACGAGTGTACAATCATCTCCAAGTGCAACATCATCCAACCAAACCCTAATGACTTCAGGGGGTGCATTGTCCAACCTGTGGGCTTCCTACCCTCTGATGACCCATCTGGCTATATCTGCAAAGTCTCATCTCATCATTCCAATGTCCAAGGTCCAAGAGGTGCAGGAAGGTGTCCTGGGGTAAGCCAAATAATCAAAGGACCTAACCCTTTGCATCAAGGGTCCAACATCCTTTGTATAGTGCACAACGTCCTAGGCATCATCATGAAAATGTCCTCCAAAGGACCATGTCAAGGGTACATCATGATCAAACAAGGTCCACATAATCAAGTAAATCAAGCATTACAAGGTACAACAATCATTAGAATCATACAAAGTAGGTCACCACTTACTACAAGAGACACACAAACAATTCACATTAGGTATCTTCTTCAAACTTCACACTAGCTCAAGACTTTATGCAATTTGCCAAGTTTAGGTATGGGAAGGTTGTCATGAGATCCTATTAAGTGTGCCAATACCCAAGTAGAGGAGTAGTTCCCGAGAAACCCTTCAAGTGTAAGTATAAGTGAATGAGGTGACATGGGGTTTACTTCATGGTCATGGTGTCATTGACATGCAAGGACACATGTCATGAGCGCTTTTGTAGAGGGAGCGCTTGGTGCTTAAGATACCTTTTCCTTGAAAGTGTGTGTATTCCAAATCCCTTCTTGCCTTTTGATATTCTTTTATTGCTTTTCAAGTCCCCTTTTCATGTTTCAAGCATTCATTAATTTTCTTACTGGGATAAAGTCTTTTTAATTGATATGCATTCATGCATTAGGACTAGGGGCGATCGCCTCATAGCGAGGGGGTAGAGCTCAAGATGACCTTTGGCTTTTGATTTGGTCATTTGTTTCCCATTATTTCTTCTTTCTTTCATAACATGCTTTCTTATTCTTTACTAGTTGCATCAACCTCGACATTCTAGCCCTTCTTCTCATAGGAGGATGAAAGCACGGGCCTTTTTGGTGTACATGTGATAGCTATTTCCAGAAGGTAGGACAACGGAAGGAACATAAATGGAAAGTGTTAAGTATGAATAGGAGCAATAAGTTACCCCTATCAAGGTCTCCCAGTAGTACCCCTGTTCCCCAAGAGTGACAACACTAGACTAGGACACATATGATGACCACCGAGGTGAAACAAGGAAAAAAGCCTAACTTCCAAGCAATCATGATCCATTATCTTACTTCAACCCATGATCCTCACCTAAATGCCTAATGTATTAAATGTAACACTTTATATGAAACAATGACTAGTGTACCTCATGTGTGTTGTACCACCATCATCAGATGAACCATGCTAATCAAGTGAATGAGATGAGATGTGATGAGGGGGGAGGCTTTTGAGGGGCTGTTGTCTATGGAGAACATTGATGCTCATCTCTAGGATCATTGTCTTCATTATGGACCATGAGACATGATGTCCTCTAATTACCCCTAGGTGAGAGGGGGTAACACTACCTATACAATAATATCCATAATACATAAGTGGATGTGTCAAAAGACCCCAAAGACGCTCCCTAACTCAAGTAAACTCTTCTCAAGTGCCAATTCATCCTCCTAAACATGTGGAACGACCTCCTAAAAAGCCTCAACGACCTCCTCCAAAAGTGTCCCATGAGTGGTCAAAAATTCGCGATAATCTTCTCGTGGCAGATTTTAAAAGCACCATAACTCTGTCAATTTTTGCCCGAATTTCTATTATGATCACTTTTCGGAAATCCCATGGCCATTTTTCATCTAATGGCGTTGATCTGGTGGGATTTTGGGTATTATTGAGGTTATTTTTCTTTTAGATTTCTATAATATTTAGTTATTGATTTTTCTACTTATGCATGGAAGAGATAAAATGCCAAAAATAGAGAACAATAAAATACAATCACACCATCCACAAATAAATGCAAGATATGACCTGGGAAACCCAATACAGGAGAAAACCTTGCTAGAAGGTGAGGCTTCTCTATTGCCTTTTCTCTGGTATAGAAATGATGTAAGTACAAAGAAAGAGACACTCTCTGTGGAGTTTCCTTTGACATATGACTTGTATGGATGCTACATAATCTCTCCTCCTCTGTTATGCTCACAAAATCCCACTCTTAGATGTTTTTCTAAGCTATGGAACAAGATACAATGCAAAAGAATGGAACCCCTTCTCCTCCTAGTGGCTTAGTATTTAAAAATTAACGTAGTCCGATATCCATCTAGGGATAAGTTTTTGACCCTCAATTGTGGTAGGGTTTTGAACATTCTAGAATCTTCTTGAAATTACACACGTGGCTAGCCCCATATGGATGAGTAATGGGGGCTAACGTGGCATCCTCTTGTACCATGGTGGTCAACACAATAGTTCAACTTGCTGGAGGCATAACTTTTGTATAGGAACTTTGATTGACGAACGATCTGCACGGTTGGAAAGGTCTTGGAGTGTAGAACATTGTCAAGGGGTTGGGCACAAGTTCTGGACACCAAAACCCCAAAAAACACTGTTTAATCCCTCAAAATGGCTATGGAAGGTTCCAAACCCCAATTTTCCAAATTGGGACCTGCCACTAAAATGGCCCTGCAAGCTGATTCCTCCAGTTTTTTCCACTCTAAAAGGATTGAGATAGATGACAAACAATATAGTGATCCAATCTGAATCAATGCAAGTATCCCCTCAATGTCCTCCAAAGGACCAAGCCATCAATCAAGTAGGTAGCCATGTGAAATCGATCGTCCAAGGAGGGGCTCATGTAGTCCAATGCATCCATCAAAGACCGAAGGCATGTACACAAGTCAAACACAACATATAAAGTGAGTCATGTCAATGAAAAAACCACTAGATAGATCGCATTAAGTATCCTCTTCAGACTTCACACTAGCTCATAAAGTTATACAATTTGCCAAGTTTGATTATGGGAGGATCATTATTACCCCCTATTAGGTGTGCCAGTACCCAGGATAAGAAGTATGTCCCAAGGAACCGATCAAGGAGTATGTGCAATGGCATGTGGTATGGTTTGGGGTTTACTTTACAGGTGGATGTCATTCACAAGCAAGGTCACATAAGATATTCATCCACATGAGTGCCTTTGTAGAGGTCACATATAATTTTTTATTTGGCATCCACTAGTGACTACATATATATCAGTGATTTATCCATATTTATGTGCCAATGTGTTTATTCGTTGTTGTTGTTTCTTTATATGTTTAAAATTTTGAAAAAAAGGAATATATTTTGTGTTTTTTAATGTTTGTCGTGGTTTCCCGATTTTTTGCTGACTTTTGCCAAAACGATTTTTTCCAGACCCTCACCGACTTTTTGCCGATGTCGACTTTTTCAACAGTAATTGGGACAGCAAGTATTGAAGTGATTTCAAGGGAGTTGGGAACTTGTATGCCAAGTGTTTGACGAAATTCCTCAACCACATAGATCTGATTTTTACATCAGATTTGGTTGGGAACATTACAATAAACCCCCCTAACCTAGTCTTAAAGCATATCATATCCAAATCTGGAATTTACTTTGAATAACCACCTAATCCATAACTTGCTTGATATATTTAGTTGGTGGTTAACTGGGTAGCTATCTAGGAGACCTTAGAATTGATTATGTCTTGCCTTAAGAACCTTAGAGGCTACTAGGGAAGCCTCCCTTGTGTTGGATCTATTATCGTGCAGTTTGTAGTTAAGATAAAAGGCTTGAGTCTTGTAGGTCAAACTGGCACAACAGGAACCTATCCCACCCAATGTCACCATGATGGGAAGGTTCTTTCTATTCAGGGAAGTGAGGCTCGGGGGAGACGTCCCCGGTGACCTGGGGTTTTGAGGAGGCAAGAGGATAATAAGACATGGATAGATTCCCCCTCACAAGTCACCACCAAACAGATAGTCCAGCGAAAGGCCAATTAAAAGTAAACCCCCAAAGATATACCTTCCTGGAATAATGAAACAACAAACTGATATATGCAAGTTATATTTCAATGGGTTAGTACTTCATAGAATAATTGACTATCTGAATACTATATAAGCAATTTGGTAATAAATGTTGACGAAGTCAATGTTTATCAATA
>JZKD02S2054711.1:35986-53144 GCA_000966675.3 Picea glauca | reverse complement strand
TTCTCCCTTTTCATTTGGTGGGGGTCATATCCCTCAATCCAATCCTATAGTAGGAGGTTAGAATCCTCCTTCCTTTGGACCCAATCCTAGCTTCACTTTTCTAGGATTGAGTGCTCAAATGGGCAGTCCTTCTACTTCTTACATCACGTCCATCTATCCTTCTTCCGCTATGATGGTTCCTATGAACAATTTTACTATGGCGAACCTTCCTCTGTCCTCTGGTGTTTCATCCGGAGGGAGTAAATTTTATTGTATGGGCAACCCCCTACATGAAGTTCCTTCGTCTAGGGGCAACATATATCCTCACATGAGTAACCCTTATCACGTCACTTTCTCCTCGCAAGCAGATTTCTCGGTGATGACACCCTTACAACCTTTTATGAATCAGTTGGGAGGAGGATACTACCCTACTGGGTAGGGCCATGGTGTATACTAGAACCATGCTTGTCTTGCGATCTCTCAAAACCAATCTTTCCTAGGGCCATGGTATTAGATACCGCAACCAGCCACTACAAGTCACGATGGAAGCAGAAGTCAGGTCAATGCTAGTCACACTGGAAAAACATCACCAACCTATGGAAGTCATGTTGGAGATCAACTACTAGCCTTTGCAAGTCATGTTGGGAGCATGTCACTGGATACTGCAAAGGAAGTCACCTAACTCATTTGTGCCCTGCTATTGCAGTGGTACAAGAAGTGTGGTCCTTGTTTAGTGCCCCTTTGGGTTCTGAGTCGTCTTTGGTTTCCCAACATTATAATCGTTCTTTGGTTTATACAACGGTCATGACGATGCAATCTTCGACCGACACCACTCCTGTTTTGAGGGGTGATGCGTCTCTTGACCATGTTGTCTTGCATCCTGTTCAACCAACGATCATGCCGATGCAATCTTCGGTCGACACCACTCCTATTTTGGGGAGTGATGCATCTCTTGACCATGTTGTCTCACATCTTGTTCAACCAACGGTTGTGTCGATGCAATCTTTGAATGACACCACTCTTTTTTTGGGGAATGATGCATCTCTTGACCATGTTGTCTCACATCCTGTTCAACGAGCGGTTGAAGAAGTGGTCATGCCGATGCAATCTTTGGTTGATCCCACTCTTCTTTTAGAGAGTGACAAGTCTAAGGAAGTGACATTGCTGATGCAATCTTCGGTCAATCCCACTCTTCTTTTGGGGGGTGATGCGTCTTTCAACCATGTCCTTAGCATTTATAGTTCTGTACCTTTTGAACAAGGGAGCATTCCACTCTCTCCGTGTATGCTCGCTCCAAGTCTTATGATAGTTTCCTTTGATTGGAATGATTCTTTAGAGCCTCGCCTTCCTTCTTCTGCACCCTTCCAGATAATGGGTGTTCATCGATGTATTGTATATGAAGGATCCTCTGTAAGTATTTCATCCTCCTCAACATGGCAAGCTTTGGCTTCTCCCAATCTTATGTTAGCTACCAGTGAGTTGCTGGATTTCGACATAAGACTTGCATGGGAGCCCTGGCCTCCCCCATGATATTCTTCTTAGAACGACATCCTAGAGTCTTAGTTAATCTCTTTTCAGACTCCAAAAAATGAAAACATTGTCAAGTGAAATTGTCTCTTTCACACTCATTAAATGGTTTTGAAAGGACATATATTTGGTATAAGTTTAACCCTTTTCTTGACCAAGTAGACTATTTAGGAAAAATGAACACTCTAGTCCCCATTGGCTAGAACAGTTCCCCTGGGTATTATTTTATACTTTTTTAGGCCTAGGAGACTAAATCTACGAAAAAGAACACTTGTTGAGTTAAGTTGTAATTGCATCCCATTATCTTGCTTGCATTGCTGAGCCTATTGTTGGCTCCTGATTTCTCATTATAAGCCTCTTGTCCCATCAATTCTCATCACTAGCCAAGCATTGCCTTTCGTATATCCTTTGCAGCTTGACACCCTTTACTTGTAGAGGAAACACCCCCCCGAGTGTCCATGCCCTACATGCATTCCATTGCATTGAGCATAGGTATGTCCCAATGCTTGGAACTAGTTGCTTAGTCGTGACACTCGTTTCCTCTCCTATATCATAACATTTCTTTGACTATGAAAAAACAAAAAAAATACGGGCGAGAAAATAATGTTATCTCCTACCAACAGCAATCGTGTCTCCTTTGAACATAGCACAAACTCTTGAGTCCATTTCATCCAAGGTTTGGGTTTAACATGACCTTAGGAAGCTGGGCTCGTTACTTAGAGTCTACTCCTCTGACTGGTTATTCTTCCAGTCTTTATGGAGAGTTTATCGATGCCTCTTGCATCACAAACTTTTGTCAATGATCAATGTTAAGTCTATGCTACCTGAGTTATCCATATGTCTCATGCTCTTGTTCAAAGGAAGTATAAGCCTGTGTTGACCACTCCTCAAAACTATTGACTTTGCATGTCGGCCGTACCCTTAGTGTATCTCATAATCACATGAAGCTGTTGTCCTACCTTTCACCCTAGGCCTACTTTCATAATTGGTAGGTAACCTTGAACCCAAAAAATGACATCTCCTCATTGGTCATTGACTGGGGGGTTTCCCTTGTGTTCGATGGCAATAAATCTATTCACACATTGGGATTCATGCAATGTCTTGGATTCCATTATCCCTATTGGTGGTTTCCTCACTTTTGTTGGTATTTTTCCTCATTGAATGCTATTGAGAGGGTCTCTTTCGTGTACTACTTACATCTAGTGCATGTGAGAGACACACATGGTAATTGGTTCATGAACATCCTATTCGTCCGAGCTCCTCCTAGTTATCAAGCTATTTCTTTGTACCTCATGCTGGATGATGAGAGATGCCTTAATTCTCTCCTTTCATCGGGTCTCCTTCCATCGAATTCAACTCATCTATTATGGAATTGAGATCTAGAGTCCTATGAGTACCTAGAGGCTTGTAGTCATCAATGGCAGGTTCTCCCGCCATCGACAACTGGGAATACATCAATGTCTCATGATCGATGGATTCTTCAAGTGTTCAACCTCAACACCCTTATTCACACTTGTTGAATGTACTTGGTACCTTGACACCTACTTTCATTATCGATGGGTTGTCTTTTGTTTTTTAACGGTATATCTTAATGACCGGTAATCAAATGAAGTCTCATTGTGTTTGACTTCAACTCCTCTATTCACATAATGTAGACTTGCACCTTTGACGGATAGTGTAGAAGACCTCCAGTTTACAGTAGCAACACCCCACATCTGCTGTTGTCTTTCATTGGAACAATACTTATATGACTTTAGTGATCATGGAAGATCAGATTATAGTCCATTGTATACAAATATCTTTGGTTGATTTTGAGACTAGACTCCATTGTGTCTTATTCGTGACTATGACGGTCTATGACATATGTCCACTTTGTATTGCTTATTCATGGCCATGAACAACTATTTGATATATATCCACATGGATTTGTAGTGTAATTCAGATTGGCAGCCATGTGTACAAAGTCAATATGGATTGTAATATTCTCATGAGTAACTAGTACTTCCAGCTGAGTCTTCATTACTCCACTTTTGGGAATTATAATGTATTTCAACCATTGCAGATACTCCTTTGACCTCACACATGAAGGGGTATCTGTTATAGCCGATTTTTCCACACTCCATGCATCTTGCTTTGATGGCCTTCCATTTCCTTCTGCAGACTTTATTTCCCCTTTTTTGTTCACTCCAAAGCTAAAAATACACATTTTTCCCATGTAGGCGACCTACCAGTTAGACAACTCACTTATGTACGCAAGCTGCTTCATTACAACCTGCGTACATCAGATTTGGTGCTCAAAAAATAAAAAATACGTTGGATTTCCATGCCATGTCACAATGTCTATGATCCTTGATCTTACATAAACTGGAAACACTCCGACTCGACTCTTCAATTCCATTTTGTAATGATCCCAAGCCAACTTTTTCGCTTGGAATCACTAACTACCACTGATTTGTTGATGTGCAGATGTTTATTGCGTTATTAAGTACAAGATTCATCCAACACATGAAGATCACAATACATTCAAGATATAGAAGCACAAGCAAAGATTTGACCTTTTATTATGAGCAATATGGAATCAATACAATAGATAGCTGATCTGGCACAATCCTCAGATGGCTGTACAAACAATAGATATGAGCTGCTACAAAATGCTCTGCCAATACAAAATAACCTCCAAAGGTTGGATGAGAGATCAATATAGGTAGATCTGAATGCCAAACCTTCCAGTAGAAGAATGCCACACTCCAAGTGAAGGCAGGAACCCTCCACAATTCGGCCCTGATGGAAGAAGTCTCCAAGTGAGCTCAAACCCAGACAGATGATAGATCAGGGAAGTAGGATTTTCCTCCTGGAGTCTCAAGCCCAACGTCCAATGCCAACCTCTCCAAATGCTCGTTCTTCTAAGGAAGTTGCGCCCTCCTGAATAACTGAAACCCTAGGAAACTCGCCCTTGAAGAAAGAGACCTCCAAATGATGTGAAACTCTCCAAGAATGTAGATCAGGCTATAAGAACCTTGTGGGAGAAGTTTTAGATCTAGATCTTAAGTAGATCTATCTAGATTTGAGAAATATAGAATAATGGGACGTCCTCATAACCTCAAAATCGTCCCAGATTGTAGCTGAAGATTGATTGATGATAACTGTTCGAAGAAGCACTCAAGATGATGATGGAGCACCTGCAAGTAAAACCCAAGTGATAGAATGCCGAACGCTCTTCCTGATTGGCTAGATCAAACCCTTCTCAATGGTATGGTGCGCCCTTGCTGGAAACTCCAAAACAGTATGACCCTGCTATCTTCTGAAGTGCTAGAAGGAGATATGCTGAGAATAGAATGGTGTGGAGGAATCTTTCATCCTCGAGACCAAGCTGTGGAACAAGGTGAGTGGATATTTCACCACTGAGTTGCTCACAAGGGTTTGTACAACAAAACCCCCAAACTGAATGCTCAAGAGCAATAACAAGCAATATATCAAATCCAGAATGAATAATGGGTGTGCCCCAGCCTCTTACTTATACTTTTTCATTCTAATTCTCTGTTGAGTTAGGTTAAATCCTAGAGTTAACCTCTATTCTTCCGTTGAGTTATCTTTTACTCCTTTTATCCCTTTTCTTTCTCAAGTCAACTTAAAAATATAACTTTAGCCTAGTTGACCTTCCCCCTCAGTGTGAGACTATGACCTAGTGGGGGTGCNTTCTCCCTTTTCATTTGGTGGGGGTCATATCCCTCAATCCAATCCTATAGTAGGAGGTTAGAATCCTCCTTCCTTTGGACCCAATCCTAGCTTCACTTTTCTAGGATTGAGTGCTCAAATGGGCAGTCCTTCTACTTCTTACATCACGTCCATCTATCCTTCTTCCGCTATGATGGTTCCTATGAACAATTTTACTATGGCGAACCTTCCTCTGTCCTCTGGTGTTTCATCCGGAGGGAGTAAATTTTATTGTATGGGCAACCCCCTACATGAAGTTCCTTCGTCTAGGGGCAACATATATCCTCACATGAGTAACCCTTATCACGTCACTTTCTCCTCGCAAGCAGATTTCTCGGTGATGACACCCTTACAACCTTTTATGAATCAGTTGGGAGGAGGATACTACCCTACTGGGTAGGGCCATGGTGTATACTAGAACCATGCTTGTCTTGCGATCTCTCAAAACCAATCTTTCCTAGGGCCATGGTATTAGATACCGCAACCAGCCACTACAAGTCACGATGGAAGCAGAAGTCAGGTCAATGCTAGTCACACTGGAAAAACATCACCAACCTATGGAAGTCATGTTGGAGATCAACTACTAGCCTTTGCAAGTCATGTTGGGAGCATGTCACTGGATACTGCAAAGGAAGTCACCTAACTCATTTGTGCCCTGCTATTGCAGTGGTACAAGAAGTGTGGTCCTTGTTTAGTGCCCCTTTGGGTTCTGAGTCGTCTTTGGTTTCCCAACATTATAATCGTTCTTTGGTTTATACAACGGTCATGACGATGCAATCTTCGACCGACACCACTCCTGTTTTGAGGGGTGATGCGTCTCTTGACCATGTTGTCTTGCATCCTGTTCAACCAACGATCATGCCGATGCAATCTTCGGTCGACACCACTCCTATTTTGGGGAGTGATGCATCTCTTGACCATGTTGTCTCACATCTTGTTCAACCAACGGTTGTGTCGATGCAATCTTTGAATGACACCACTCTTTTTTTGGGGAATGATGCATCTCTTGACCATGTTGTCTCACATCCTGTTCAACGAGCGGTTGAAGAAGTGGTCATGCCGATGCAATCTTTGGTTGATCCCACTCTTCTTTTAGAGAGTGACAAGTCTAAGGAAGTGACATTGCTGATGCAATCTTCGGTCAATCCCACTCTTCTTTTGGGGGGTGATGCGTCTTTCAACCATGTCCTTAGCATTTATAGTTCTGTACCTTTTGAACAAGGGAGCATTCCACTCTCTCCGTGTATGCTCGCTCCAAGTCTTATGATAGTTTCCTTTGATTGGAATGATTCTTTAGAGCCTCGCCTTCCTTCTTCTGCACCCTTCCAGATAATGGGTGTTCATCGATGTATTGTATATGAAGGATCCTCTGTAAGTATTTCATCCTCCTCAACATGGCAAGCTTTGGCTTCTCCCAATCTTATGTTAGCTACCAGTGAGTTGCTGGATTTCGACATAAGACTTGCATGGGAGCCCTGGCCTCCCCCATGATATTCTTCTTAGAACGACATCCTAGAGTCTTAGTTAATCTCTTTTCAGACTCCAAAAAATGAAAACATTGTCAAGTGAAATTGTCTCTTTCACACTCATTAAATGGTTTTGAAAGGACATATATTTGGTATAAGTTTAACCCTTTTCTTGACCAAGTAGACTATTTAGGAAAAATGAACACTCTAGTCCCCATTGGCTAGAACAGTTCCCCTGGGTATTATTTTATACTTTTTTAGGCCTAGGAGACTAAATCTACGAAAAAGAACACTTGTTGAGTTAAGTTGTAATTGCATCCCATTATCTTGCTTGCATTGCTGAGCCTATTGTTGGCTCCTGATTTCTCATTATAAGCCTCTTGTCCCATCAATTCTCATCACTAGCCAAGCATTGCCTTTCGTATATCCTTTGCAGCTTGACACCCTTTACTTGTAGAGGAAACACCCCCCCGAGTGTCCATGCCCTACATGCATTCCATTGCATTGAGCATAGGTATGTCCCAATGCTTGGAACTAGTTGCTTAGTCGTGACACTCGTTTCCTCTCCTATATCATAACATTTCTTTGACTATGAAAAAACAAAAAAAATACGGGCGAGAAAATAATGTTATCTCCTACCAACAGCAATCGTGTCTCCTTTGAACATAGCACAAACTCTTGAGTCCATTTCATCCAAGGTTTGGGTTTAACATGACCTTAGGAAGCTGGGCTCGTTACTTAGAGTCTACTCCTCTGACTGGTTATTCTTCCAGTCTTTATGGAGAGTTTATCGATGCCTCTTGCATCACAAACTTTTGTCAATGATCAATGTTAAGTCTATGCTACCTGAGTTATCCATATGTCTCATGCTCTTGTTCAAAGGAAGTATAAGCCTGTGTTGACCACTCCTCAAAACTATTGACTTTGCATGTCGGCCGTACCCTTAGTGTATCTCATAATCACATGAAGCTGTTGTCCTACCTTTCACCCTAGGCCTACTTTCATAATTGGTAGGTAACCTTGAACCCAAAAAATGACATCTCCTCATTGGTCATTGACTGGGGGGTTTCCCTTGTGTTCGATGGCAATAAATCTATTCACACATTGGGATTCATGCAATGTCTTGGATTCCATTATCCCTATTGGTGGTTTCCTCACTTTTGTTGGTATTTTTCCTCATTGAATGCTATTGAGAGGGTCTCTTTCGTGTACTACTTACATCTAGTGCATGTGAGAGACACACATGGTAATTGGTTCATGAACATCCTATTCGTCCGAGCTCCTCCTAGTTATCAAGCTATTTCTTTGTACCTCATGCTGGATGATGAGAGATGCCTTAATTCTCTCCTTTCATCGGGTCTCCTTCCATCGAATTCAACTCATCTATTATGGAATTGAGATCTAGAGTCCTATGAGTACCTAGAGGCTTGTAGTCATCAATGGCAGGTTCTCCCGCCATCGACAACTGGGAATACATCAATGTCTCATGATCGATGGATTCTTCAAGTGTTCAACCTCAACACCCTTATTCACACTTGTTGAATGTACTTGGTACCTTGACACCTACTTTCATTATCGATGGGTTGTCTTTTGTTTTTTAACGGTATATCTTAATGACCGGTAATCAAATGAAGTCTCATTGTGTTTGACTTCAACTCCTCTATTCACATAATGTAGACTTGCACCTTTGACGGATAGTGTAGAAGACCTCCAGTTTACAGTAGCAACACCCCACATCTGCTGTTGTCTTTCATTGGAACAATACTTATATGACTTTAGTGATCATGGAAGATCAGATTATAGTCCATTGTATACAAATATCTTTGGTTGATTTTGAGACTAGACTCCATTGTGTCTTATTCGTGACTATGACGGTCTATGACATATGTCCACTTTGTATTGCTTATTCATGGCCATGAACAACTATTTGATATATATCCACATGGATTTGTAGTGTAATTCAGATTGGCAGCCATGTGTACAAAGTCAATATGGATTGTAATATTCTCATGAGTAACTAGTACTTCCAGCTGAGTCTTCATTACTCCACTTTTGGGAATTATAATGTATTTCAACCATTGCAGATACTCCTTTGACCTCACACATGAAGGGGTATCTGTTATAGCCGATTTTTCCACACTCCATGCATCTTGCTTTGATGGCCTTCCATTTCCTTCTGCAGACTTTATTTCCCCTTTTTTGTTCACTCCAAAGCTAAAAATACACATTTTTCCCATGTAGCGACCTACCAGTTAGAAAACTCACTTATGTACACAAGTTGCTTCATTACAACCTGTGTACATCAGATTTGGTGCTCAAAAAATAAAAAATACGTTGGATATCCAGGCCATGTCACAATGTCTATGATCCTTGATCTTACATAATCTGGAAACACTCCGACTCGACTCTTCAATTCCATTTTGTAATGATCCCAAGCCAATTTTTTCGCTTGGAATCACTAACTACCACTGATTTGTTGATGTGCAGATGTTTATTGAGTTATTAAGTACAAGATTCATCCAACACATGAAGATCACAATACATTCAAGATATAGAAGCACAAGCAAAGATCTGACCTTTTATTATGAGCAATATGGAATCAATACAATAGATAGCTGATCTGACACAATCCTCAGATGGCCGTACAAACAATAGATATGAGATGCTACAAAATGCTCTGCCGATACAAAATAACCTCCAAAGGCTGGATGAGAGATCAATACAGGTAGATCTGAATGCCAAACCTTCCAGTAGAAGAATGCCACGCTCCAAGTGAAGGCAGGAACCCTCCACAATTCGGCCCTAATGGAAGAAGTTTCCAAGTGAGCTCAAACCCAGACAGATGATAGATCAAGGAATTAGAATTTTCCTCCTGGAGTCTCAAGCCCAACGTCCAATGCCAACCTCTCCAAATGCTCGTTCTTCTAAGGAAGTTGCGCCCTCCTGAATAACTGAAACCCTAGGAAACTCACCCTTGAAGAAAGAGACCTCCAAATGATGTGAAACTCTCCAAGAATGTAGATCGGGCTATAAGAACCTTGTGGGAGAAGTTTCAGATCCAGATCTTAAGTAGATCTCTCTAGATTTGAGAAATACAGAATAATGGGACGTCCTCGTAACCTCCAAATCGTCCCAGATTGTAGCTGAAGATTGATTGATGATAACTGTTCAAAGAAGCGCTCAAGATGATGATGGAGCACCTGCAAGTAAAACCCAAGTGATAGAATGCCCAACGCTCTTCCTGATTGGCTAGATCAAACCCTTCTCAATGGTATGGTGCGCCCTTGCTGGAAACTCCAAAACAGTACGACCCTGCTATCTTCTGAAGCGCTAGAAGGAGATATGCTGAGAATAGAATGGTGTGGAGGAATCTTTCATCCTCGAGACCAAGCTGTGGAACAAGGTGAGTGGATATTTCACCACTGAGTTGCTCACAAGGGTTTGTACAACAAAACCCCCAAACTGAATGCTCAAGAGCAATAACAAGCAATATATCAAAATCCATAATGAATAATGGGTGTGCCCCAGCCTCTTACTTATACTTTTTCCTTCTAATTCTCTGTTGAGTTAGGTTAACTCCTAGAGTTAACCTCTATTCTTCTATTGAGTTATCTTTTACTCCTTTTATCCCTTTTCTTTCTCAAGTCAACTTAAAAATATAACTTTAGCCTAGTTGACCTTCCCCCTCAGTGTGAGACTATGACCTAGTGGGGGTGCCCAAGCCACTGAGTCTCCTCATCACCTCTCTAAGAGGTGGGGGACATTATAGTCTCCCCTGCTTGAAATTGCTTGTCCTCAAGCAATTCCAAACCTGCTTCTCTGATCATGTGCTCCTTTTCCTAGGTGGCATCCTCAATGGGTAAATCCTTCCACCTGATCAGGTACTCCTTGATGCTTTGGTTTCTGAGCCTCTTCTCTTAGACTTCCAATATCTCTTCCAGAATCAGAATAAGTTGTCCATCTTCGTCCATGGGGGTTAATACCTCAATATTTTTGATGTGTTGGCTGAGGGATTTCTTAAGACAGGAGACATGGAAGATGTTGTGTATTTTGCTGCCCTGTGGAAGCTCCAGCTCATAAGCTACGACCCCTATCTTCCCGCTGACTGTGTAGGGTCCAAAGAAACATGGCTGCAGTTTCTCCGCTCTACTTCTTTTAATGGAAGCCTGCCTGTATGGTTGCAGCCTTAGATAGACTAAGTCACCAACCTCAAAAGTATGGTCAACTCGATGCTTGTCTTCTTGGACCTTCTGTTGGTTTTGTGCCCTCTGTGGATGATCCTTCAGTTCCCTGAGAATGTCTTGGCTCTGCTGTATCCAATCCTATACCATAGGTGCCCTGCTGTCACCGAACACAATATTCACAAACGATAAAGGATCATAGCTATACAAGGACCAGAATGGTGACATGCCAATGGACATATGCTGGGTGGTGTTGTAGCAATACTCTCCTAGATGAAACCATCCGACCCATGCTTTCTGTTGCCCTGCCACATAGTTTATGAGGTATCCCTCCACCCACTTGTTGACTATCTCTGTCTTTCCATCCATCTGAGGGTGATAGCTGGTGCTAGGGGTCAAGGCTGTACCAACCAGCCTGAATAAATCCTTCTAGAAAGTACTCATAAACCTGCTATCTCTATCGCTGACAATGGTCTTGGGTAGGCCGTGCAACCTAAAAATCTCCCTGAAGAATAGTTCAACCACCTGTGCTGCACTGAAGTCGGTAGCTATGGCGAAGAAATGTGCAAACTTTTTTAACCTGTCCACCACTACAAATATGCAGTCCTTCCCTTGCATCTTTGGCAGCCCGGTGATGAAATCCATGGATATGCTTTCCCACTTGTGCTTTGGAATGGGCAAGGGTTGCAATAGTCCTGTTGGGTGCGTGTGCTCATCCTTGTTTGCCTGACATGTAGTACACTCCTTGACGTGCTTAATCACATCCTCCTTGAGACCCTTCCAAGAGAACCTTTTTCCCACCTGCCTGTATGTCTTGCTGATCCCCTGATGTCCTGCCATTGGTGAGTCATGGCATGCATGCAATACTTTATCCTTGAAGGCCGATCTAGGAACCAAGAAGATTCAGTATTTGTAGTAGTTGAGGTCATTTATAACCTTGAAATCTTCATCTTGTACCTGTCCGTCCAGTAGCTGGCACACAAACTGATCCTCTGCAGACTCCATCACCAGATGGTCTTTCCAGTCAACTGTTACCCCTGTTATGGCAAAGATGGATGGCCTCCTGGATAAGGAATCAACCACCACATACATTGTTCTTCCCCTTAAAAAACTCAACGTCAAAGTCGTAGGCCTGTATTCTTCTTACCCATTTTTGTTGCCTCTCATTCAGGTCCTTCTGTTCCAATAGATATTTGAGACTGTTATGATCTGACTTGACTAAAAACCTGGCACCAACCAAGTATTGTCGAAATTTGGCTAGTGCATGCATGATAGCCAACATTTCTTTCTCATAAATGCTGTAGAGTAGTTCGGGACCCCTGAGATTCCAACTCTCATAGGCAAGAGGGTGCCTCTTCTGCATCAGTACGACCCCTATTCCTTCCCCAGAGGCATCACACTCCAAGGTAAAAGGAAGACTGAAATCTGGAAGGGCTAAGACTGGGCACATACTCATCACTTCCTTCATCTTGTTCATTGTTATTTGAGCCTCCTCATCCCACTTGAAGGCTCCCTTCTTAGTAAAATCGGTCAAGGGTGCACACAGTTGAGAAAATCCTTTGACAAATTTCTTGTAATACGTGCACATACCCAAAAATCCTCTCAATTTGGTGAGTGTCTTAGGAGTAGGCCATTCCATGATGGATTGTATTTTCTCCTAATGTACCTATACCACCTTTGCCCCGATGATGTGTCCTAAATAGAGGAACTCTGTCATTCCAAACTCACATTTGGACTCCTTAGCATACACTGACTGTTCCTCCATGATTGACAAAATTTGATCCACATGCCTGAGATGCTCCTCCCACGTCTTGCTGTAGATAAGCAAGTCATCAAAAAATACCAACAGGTACTTCCTCAGCTGCTTGTTGAACACATGGTTCATACATGATTGGAATGTAGCAGGGGCGTTGGTTAAGCCAAAGGGAATCACCAAAAACTCATAATGGCCGTAGTGACATCTAAAAGCTGTTTTTGAGATGTCTTCCTCCCTCATCTTGATCTGATGATAACCAGAGCGAATATCAATCTTCGTGAAGTAGATGGCCCCATGCAGTTCGTCCAACAGTTCATCAATCTTGGGTATCGGGTACTTGTTTTTTATGGTCTTTTTTTTCAAAGCCCTAAAGTCAATGCACATCCTCATAGTTCCATCTTTCTTCTTCACCAGCACTGCTGAAGAAGCAAAATGGCTACTACTGGGCCTGATGTGCCCCATATCCAGAAGTTCCTTGATGGCCTTCTCAATCTCATCTTTGTACTTCTTGGGGTGTCTGTATGGTGTGGTGATAACTGGTTTGGCCCCTTCCTCTAGCTCAATAATGTGCTCAAACCCCCTATTTGGTGGTACCCCTGGAGGAATAGGCCCAAACACCTTGTGGTGTCTGTCAAGGATTTCTTTGATCTCTAGGGTGTAGTGAACCTTGCCCTATTCATCCACACGTGTCACAATCCTACATTCGGCTGCATATACTATCTCATCCCTCTGGAAGATGGCCTCCATCCTCTTGGCCATGACTATCTTTGCAACATTTCCTGTCATGCCCCGAAGCACTATCTTTCGTCCACCTTCCTCTGTGAATGACATTTCCACGGTTTTGTAGTTGGTGGTGATGGGACCCAATGTGATGAGCCACTGAACTCCTAGGATGATGTTGGTGTCCGGAAGGTCCATGACATAGACGTCCTATATCAACTCGTGTCTGCCCAAGGTAAGCTTCATGCTCGGGAATATATCTGTCACAGGGCATAGTGCTTCCTCTTGCAACTCCACTTTGAATCGTTCAANCACTGAGTCTCCTCATCACCTCTCTAAGAGGTGGGGGACATTACAGTCTCCCCTGCTTGAAATTGCTTGTCCTCAAGCAATTCCAAACCTGCTTCTTTGACCATGTGCTCCTTTTCCTAGGTGGCATCCTCAATGGGTAAATCCTTCCACCTGATTAGGTACTCCTTGATGCTTCGGTTTCTGAGCCTCTTCTCTTGGAATTCCAATATCTCTTCCGGAATTAGAAAAAGCTGTCCATCTTCATCCATGGGGGGTAATACCTCAATATTTTTGATGTGTTGGCCGAGGGCTTTCTTAAGACAGGAGACATGGAAGATGTTGTGTATTTTGCTGCCCTGTGGAAGCTCCAGCTCATAAGCTACGACCCCTATCTTCCCGCTGACTGTGTAGGGTCCAAAGAAACGTGGTTGCAGTTTCTCCGCTCTACTTCTTTTAATGGAAGCCTGCCTGTATGGTTGTAGCCTTAGATAGACTAAGTCGCCAACCTCAAAAGTATGGTCAACTCGATGCTTGTCTTCTTGGACCTTCTATTGGTTTTGTGCCCTCTGTGGATGATCCTTCAGTTCCCTGAGAATGTCTTGGCTCTGCTGTATCCAATCCTGTACCATAGGTGCCCTGCTTTCACCGAACACAATCTTCACAAACGATAAAGGATCATAGCTATACAAGGACCAGAATGGTGACATGCCAATGGACATATGCTGGGTGGTGTTGTAGCAATACTCTCCTAGATGCAACCATCCGACCCATGCTTTCTGTTGCCCTGCCACATAGTTTTTGAGGTAGCCCTCTACCCACTTGTTGACTATCTCTGTCTTTCCATCCGTCTGAGGGTGATAGCTGGTGCCAGGGGTCAAGGCCATACCAACCAACCTAAATAACTCCTTCCAGAAAGTACTCATAAACCTGCTATCTCTATCGCTGACAATGGTCTTGGGTAGGCCGTGCAACCTAAAAATCTCCCTGAAGAACAGTTCAACCACCTGTGCTGCATTGAATTCGGTAGCTATGGCGAAGAAATGTGCAAAATTTGTTAACTTGTCCACCACTACAAATATCCAGTCCTTCCCTTGCATCTTTGGCAGCCCGGTGATGAAATCCATGGATATGCTTTCCCACTTGTGCTTTGGAATGGGAAAGGGTTGCAATAGTCCCGCTGGGTGCGTGTGCTCATCCTTGTTTGCCTGACATGTAGTACACTCTTTGACATGCTTAATCACATCCTCCTTGAGACCCTTCCAAGAGAACCTTTTTCTCACCTGCCTGTACGTCTTGCTGATCCCCTGATGTCCTGCTGTTGGTGAGTCATGGCATGCCTGCAATACTTTATCCTTGAAGGCCGATCTAGGAACCAAGAAGATTCAGTCTTTGTAGTAGATGAGGTCATTTATAACCTTGAAATCTTCATCTTGTACCTGTCCGTTCAGTAGCTGGCACACAAACTGATCCTCTGCATACTCCATCACCAGATGGTCTTTCCAGTCAACTGTTACCCCTGTTATGGCAAATATGGATGGCCTCCTGGATAAGGCATCAACCACCACATTGTTCTTCCCCTTGAAAAACTCAATGTCAAAGTCGTAGGCCTGTATTATGCTTACCCATTTTTTTTGCCTCTCATTCAGGTCCTTCTGTTCCAATAGATATTTGAGACTGTTATGATCTGACTTGACTAAAAACCTGGCACCAACCAAGTATTGTCGAAATTTGGCTAGTGCATGCATGATAGCCAATATTTATTTCTCATAAATGTTGTAGAGTAGTTCGGGACCCCTGAGCTTCCGACTCTCATAGGCAAGAGGGTGCCTCTTCTGCATCAGTACGACCCTTATTCCTTCCCCGAAGGCATCACACTCCAAGGTAAAAGGAAGACTGAAATCTGGAAGGGCTAAGACTAGGCACATACTCATCACTTCCTTCATCTTGTTCATCGTTATTTGAGCCTCCTCATCCCACTTGAAGGCTCCCTTCTTAGTCAAATCGGTCAAGGGTGCACACAGCTGAGAAAATCCTTTGACAAATTTCTTGTAATACGTGCACATACCCAGAAATCCTCTCAATTTGGTGAGTGTCTTAGGAGTAGGCCATTCCATGATGGCTTGTATTTTCTCCTAATGTACCTATACCCCCTTTGCCCTGATGATGTGTCCTAAATAGAGGACCTCTGTCATTCCAAACTCACATTTGGACTCCTTAGCATACAATGACTATTCCTCCATGATTGACAAAATTTGATCCACATGCCTGAGATGCTCCTCCCACGTCTTGCTATAGATAAGCAAGTCATCAAAAAATACCAACAGGTACTTCCTCAGTTGCTTGTTGAACACATGGTTCATACATGATTGGAATGTAGCAGGGGCATTGGTTAAGCCAAAGGGCATCACCAAAAAATCATAATGGCCGTAGTGACATCTAAAAGCTGTTTTTGAGATGTCTTCCTCCCTCATCTTGATCTGATGATAACCAGAGCAAAGATCAATCTTCGTGAAGTAGATGGCCCCATGCAGTTCATCCAACAGTTCATCAATCTTGGGTATCGGGTACCTGTTTTTTATGGTCTTTTTGTTCAAATCCCTAAAGTCAATGCACATCCTCATAGTTCCATCTTTCTTCTTCACTAGCACTACTTAAGAAGCAAAAGGGCTACTGCTGGGCCTGATGTGCCCCATATCCAGAAGTTCCTTTATGGCCTTTTCAATCTCATCTTTGTACTTCTTGGGGTGTCTGTATGGTGTGGTGATAACTGGTTTGGCCCCTTCCTCTAGCTCAATAATGTGCTCAAACCCCCTATTTGGTGGTACCCCTGGAGGAATAGGCCCAAACACCTTGTGGTGTCTGTCAAGGATTTCTTTGATCTCTAGGGTGTAGTGAACCTTGCCCTGTTCATCCACACATGTCACAATCCTACATTTGGATGCATATACTATCTCGTCCCTCTGGAAGATGGCCTCCATCCTCTTCGCCGTGACTATCTTTGAAACATTCCCTGTCATGCCCCGAAGCACTATCTTTCATCCACCTTCCTCTGTGAATGACATTTCCACGGTTTTGTAGTTGGTGGTGATGGGCCCCAATGTGATGAGCCACTGAACTCCTAGGATGATGTTGGTGTCTAGAAGGTCCATGACATAGACGTCCTATATCAACTCGTGTCTGCCCAAGGTAAGCTTCATTCCCAAAATATATCTGTCATAGGGCATAGTGCTTCCTCCTGGAACCTCCACTTTGAATCCTTCAAATTCTACTGTGGGTATGTGCCTCCTCTTCAATAATGCTGCATCAATGAAGTTGTGGGAAGCTCCTCCATCAATCAAGACCAAAACTCTTTGACCCTGCAAGACCCCCCTCATTCGAAAGGTGTTATACTTGGGTACCCCACTGATATATGCCAAGGTGGCCATACTATCCTGTCCTGTGATCTGTTCCTCCTCTACTGCCTCAGTGGTTTCTGCCTCCATGTTCTGTATCTGGCCAATCTCATCTTCCTCTTCATTGTCTGA
>JZKD02S2054711.1:20201-35976 GCA_000966675.3 Picea glauca | reverse complement strand
ATGGTATTATGACTCAGCATATATAAAAAGAAGAAAATGTAAAAACACTGCTAAGTACTAGTCTTGATTTTCAATGAGATGGTATGCTTCTAAATGTTGTTTCTAAGATGTAATCTCTATAATTTCAATGAAGTGCAATCTTTCCTAATATGTCAATACTAATGTAAAGTAGACAAAAGTGAAAATGCCATAAGGAAAATGCAAGAAAGAAAATTATTTTGTATTTTCGATATAATGAAAATAAAATGCAAGGATTGAATAACAACCTCACAGGCAGACCCTACTGCAAGCAAAAGGAGACAAGCCAAGCAAGATACCAATAAGTAACTACCCAAACCGATGTGCAAGGACAACAAAATGAGAAGAATGACAAGAAAGGATTTCATCCAAAAGATTCACCAATAAAGTGGCTTCCTATCACTCTGTAGGCACTTAACGGTCGTAATAGGGGCCCAAGAAGTCTCAGCAACCAACAAAACGCACCCAGCAAACACCAAACTCAACCAAAAATACTAAAGAGATAGTGTACACGACTGTTTAGAGAACATCTCACGTATGTACACACCCTAAGGGAAGACAGCCCGCATATGTGCGCCACTTGTCAAGGGAAAGCCCGCGTATGTCAAGGAAGACACTGCCTGGGAAAGGGTTAGGCCAAGAAACTCAATACAAGGAAAAATATAGGTTGTCAATCAACAGACGACACGGAAAATCAGGAAAATAGAGAGAAAATCAAGGAGAAAAACACCCAATACCCCAAAAAGGAGATCTCCCCATTGGAGTCGCCAATTCTGTTACGAGGAAAATCTCTCTATGGCTAGGGGAAAACCACAACAAATAGAACGATACCCAGAAATAAAATCACTCAAGTATGCTATATAAATGAAATGATAACAAGAGAAGGATAGAATCTTACCTCGTCTGGACATTCGAAGAAGACCAGCGTTGAGCACACGACCCAAAGATTTATACCTACAACGTGTCTTCAACAACCATGATCTGCAAGCATGTGGTAATGATATATAATGTTAGCATATAAATCAGCATAATCCATTAACATATATAACAAATATGTCCATGGAAAGAAATACGAATATTTGCAAGATATCAATTGGACGAGAAGAGAGAATTTATCTTAATGTAATCAACAGAAGTACATAGGTGACAAACTTCTGTAACAGCACGTATCGGAACCGAGAAACTAAGTCCCTCCATATGGGCCTCCACCACTTCAATCATCCACAAAGGAAAGCTCACAAGTAGGAGTGAATGAATTTTTCCATCACAATATAGGAATATCTTGGGGGATGAACACAAGAAGTTCAGACTTTTAAGGACAAAGGGATGCAGACTCAATTGAGGTGAAATTTATCCTAAGTATCTTTCCTCTCAATATGATGATGAATTGTGTATATCCAAGGCTTGGATATGGCTCAATTTATAGCCTTCAAATGGAATTGAAGATTCGAGTCAGAGTGTTTCCAATATATAGAAGGTCAAGGATCATAGATCTCGTGACATGGCATGGAAACCTAATGCATTTTTTATTTTTTGAGCACCAAACCTGATGTATGCGGGTTGTAATGGAGTAGCCCATGTACATACACGATATGTATAACTGGTAGGTCCTGTACATGGACAAAAATGTGTATTGTTATCTCTGGAGTGAACAAAAAAGGGGAAATGAAGTCTTCAGAGGGAAATGGAAGGCCATCAAAGCAAGACACATGGAGTGTGGAAAAATATTCTATAACACTATTATATGTGCATCTGCATAACTTTTCTTTCTCTTTTGAGCTTCTTTCAATCTTTCCTAGATCATTTTCATTTTCTCTTCCATTTCTTGAATCAGTTCAAGTCTAATTAGAACCATGTCTTCAAGTCTATCCCAACTAAGAGGGGTTCTATTTCTACTCTTCCATCTCTTGAATCATTTCAAGTCCAATTATAACCATGTCTTCAAGTCTATCCCAACTAAAAGGAGTAAGGCATACCATACAAAAACTAGAAAGGTGCCATATTTATCGAACTATGATAACTATTATTATATGGAAATTCCACAAGAGTTAAATACTCTTTCCAGCAATTCTATTGATCCATTACATACATATGCAATATATTCTCTAACACATGATTTACTCTTTTTATGTGTCCATCAATTTTAGGATGTTGTACTAAAATTAAGTTATCTTCCCAAGGATTCTTGGAAACTAGTACAAAACCTTCTCCTAAATATTGAACATCTATCTAAAATTCTCTTTTTTGGCATTCCATGCAGTCTCACTATCTCATTTAAAAAAAAAAAAAAACTATTTTTGGTGCCTGGTAGCTATTCTTTACTAAAATAAAATGTGCACTCTTTCTCAAAGTATCCACTACTACTAAGATTGAATCATGTTTTCTTGACATCATAGGCAATCCCACTATGAAGTCCATCAAAATCACTTCCAATTCAATTTTGGTATTGCATGCGACTGCAATAATGAGCCATATATAATGTATTGTATTCTTCCCTAAGTATCAACCTATGAATTTATTCATTTGGAGGTAAATAAATCCTTCTATGAAATCTCAATAATCCATCAATATCCAAAGTATATCCCTCATATTTGGGAATTCTCATTACTTGATTTTATAATTATGCACTATGACACTTATGATTCACCAAAGGACGTGTTTATTCAAAAACATTCAACCATAACGTTCACTAAAAACTTCCTTTGAGACAAGGGAAAATAGATTCCCTTAAAACCTTCATTGAATCTTGTTTTCCTTGTAGTGGTGGAAAAATGAAATGCTACCAAACAACTACATATATAAGGGCAAGAACAAGGTTTTCAAGTGTAGAAAACACCTAATTCCTACTATGTAATCAATATGAGAAATACTAGTGTTTTGTTAAATATTTATCCTTACCACCAATTTTTAACCATACATTACTTTTGGACTGAAAAAAATAACACATTGATGAATGCAAATAATTAAATCGTTATGAAATTTCACTTCACACATTGTATTCGACCACTCAATTTTGAAATCAACATTTGGGTTTGTGTCAATTTGGAATTAAGCATGCTTTGTATGGTTTTTTTCATTAGGAGTGGTTAGTATCAACCATGAAAATTCATATATTCTTATTGGGGTGTCTATTTCTTTTCTCCCAATAGAATTAATGGGAAATAATTTCAACACAAATTAATATGAAAAATGAGCAATTACAACCAAAGTTGAGCCTCTATGGCCATATGGTATTTCTATATTATATATTGATAAAAGTGTGTAATGGTTAAGACTTGGTCGAATCCATGTGAATGAGTAAATGGTGAAGCACTATAAGTGGCTAATATGGGTATGTAAAGGGAACTTTCACATGTCAATCATTAAACACTAGGGATTTACTTTTGTTAACTTATTGTTAGGACCCTAATGGGGGTTTATATGGGGTTGAAGATATATGTAATGGGGTTAAATGTATATGTAATAAGGGATAGCCTAATAGGGGGCCACATGTGAAATGAGTGAGAATATGTTTATATAGAGGTCAATATAATCCTTATTATAGACATGAACATATGATTTGGTTATAAGAATGTACTTGGGTTATTTGGATGCATGTAAATGATGAAAAATTTTATTTGACACATCAACATGGTGCAATCTATGACACAAAATCCAAATGTGAAGGTAAAATGATGCACAAAATGATGCATAGGTGTCATTTTGACATACGAAAATGACGTAAAATTACATTTCTACACATGACAATGATGTAAAATGATGCAAATACATATGTAAGGTTTGATGCCCCTAAATGCATTGAAACTAAAAATAATAATAATAACGAAGCAAAGAGACACAAAATTAGATGCTAGGGATTTGTATTGTAATACTTTCAATTTTACAACATGGAGTCATTACACTCAAACCTTAATTTGACACCAATCAAAATATCCATGATATTACTTCATGTACATAATTTTATTTAATATATGTAAGGTTAAAATTAGGGCATTACATTTATAGAACACAAATTCCTTTTGAAACAAGCAATATCCCCATTGGTTTAATGTTTTTATAACAACATAAATTCCAACTATTATGTGGAGTATCTCTTCCTTACTTCATTAAAATTTTCTATTATTATACCTTTGTAATTCAGCACCAATCTAATAAACACTCCATTCGCATCACATTCAACATCAAAACCTTCTCAAAACCTAGTAATACCAACACTAGTACCACTATAGTGTTAACCTTTAGGATCCCAAACTCTTCCTTACATGTATGTTCCATTGAAACCCTTAATCCTTCACCCACTTAGTCATGGGTGCATAAATCCCATTGAATCCATGAGTAAAATTCTTGTAAAATTTAGTAATTTCATGGAAGCTCCTTACCTCACATGTATGGTATTGTATTGACTAATACACTAGATCCTATTTGAAGAAATAGCACATTCAAATTAATGCATAAATTCAGTATAATGTCTATCTGAGATGTTAAACTAAAACAAAGAACACAACCTACAAAAGAGGATTTTGGGGGGGGGATCAATACAATAAATAGAGTAACAACATAAAATACGATGCATGCAATTGAGATTCATTCTTGATTTTTTTCCGACGGAATAAATCACATGAAACCCTCTGAGTACTTCCCCACATTTTGTGGATGGTAAACAAGGTAAATTGTTGGGCCTAATTACAGATCCTAACCCCAATGGGATCAAGAGAGTCGAACATGTGACCTTCCCAACTTATCACTAGGAGGGAGATCCCACGTCTAGCTCAAGATCGCTTGATCTAAGCCTTGGGGCTAAGATTCACTCTTGATATATGTATATACAGTCAATAATATAGATAATATGTATTTCAATAATAACTTATCAACTTGACCCCTTTATCCTAAAATCCACTCATAAACTCCATGAGGGTTAATAATAGTAGTAACTAAATTAACTCACTAACAATAAGAAGATATGCTACTTGATTCCCAAATATGTCCAAGCATAAATCTACTCAATAACAATAATGCACGATCATATCACATCCTAGAATAACACAAATACAATAGGTTATTCAATGGTCCATTCCATTACCTTTAGAAACTTTACAATCTTCCACAATGAGGTACAAAACCACCTTTAAATGACAAGGAAAATGTGTTATCATCGAAAAAGAATTCACAAACTCTTTTCAACAAAACAAGTGATTTCCACAAGGATGATCCTCTCCTTCAACCCACTTATATGTGTGTTCCTCAGGTCGCCCCTTCAATCAATGATTCTTAAGAAACAGGAGAAATAGTTGTAAATATAACTTAGCTTATGCAAGTATAATCATTCAAATAATCTTGCACAACCAATTTATCCAATCAATTAAATTCAAGAGATATATATACCAATGCACTTTGAAATCAAGGTTTTTTGTTAACACACACACACATGTACGTATGTATAAATGTGTGTGTGTGTGTTCCTTTTGAAATGATATAACAGTAAACATAAATCTACTCAACATTCATATGGAACAACTCTTTGCTAGGTAATTTCCTTGCTAATATTAGTATACTAAATCAAAGGAAATACTTCAACGAAAGAATTCCTCTCCCTTTTAGTCTTAATGATCATAAATAATCATAATTAAAGGATAATTTGGTCAATATTGGTTAAAACAACCAAACCCCAAATTTAGGTTTCCAACCAAGAAACCGCCTATCCCTAATTTCCATGGAACAATTCAATTCAAGAACTAATTAGAATAATCCAGAATTTATTATTTTTCACCCAAATTGTTTACAGCTACAACATTCTTATACAAGGAAGAACTTTTTGGAATAACCCAAAATTTCCACTAAATTTTATTCGAAAGGGCATGTTTGGGAAAAAGTCAAATATTGTCTAATGAAGGGACCATACCTTCCAAACCCCAATCTAGGTTCTTGATATTTTTTGTGAATGAGACCAACAATAAGTATAATTACCCCATACAACATTTCATTGATACCTATTTTGTAATTTTTACATTATAGTCAAATCACTAAGTAAGTCAACAATCATCTCCAACACAAGACCACATGCATACCCACACCCTTAATGAAGTACAAGAGTGTGTAAACATACCCTTAATGAAGGAGAATCACATGTACCCCCTTATGTTCTTAAATAAAGGTGTGTGTGTCTCTTTGTTTTATGGGAAAAAATTATTAAAAATTCCTAAAAAATAGTCTCATAAGTATTGGTTAAGGTTGAGGTCTTTGGCTAAGGTATAGACCAACTGTAAGAAATTTTTTAAACTATATTCCAATGATATAACTCTCCCATGCAAGGTTCAAATCACAATTTCAAAATATAAAAGACAAAACCCCAATTAGAATTTCCAATTACAAGTTGTGTATCTAAAAATTGAATTTTCCATAATTACATACCTTTTTCCAATGGTTGTAGAAGATCCTCCCTTGATGATTCTTTAATTCCAAGCTTGATCCAATTATTAGGTCCAATTATCTTTTTTTCAAATATAAAATTAGTTTATCGATTGACTACCTTGCATACTTCCAAATGGGTACTCTTCTTCCCCAAGGATCCTCAAGCTACAACGGGTTGTATGAAGAGAGTACACAACTAACAATTCAAATTCTATGACTCCTTTATATAATATGAGGTTTTCACCTCCAAAGTACAAACACAAATCTTGAGACCAAACAGAACACCAACTCACAAATAAAAAATTGAGCATTACGACAACCATCTAACATTAGGGAGGAAAAGGCGAGCTCTCAAGCCCAATAATCTTTTATTATATATTCTTTGAGGCTTGTTCCATTTGTCCATCTCATGCAAAATACTAATTATTTTAATTATTGATTTTGTATTATTCATCCACCCATGTGTCATTCCATGCACAAGTAATTCTTTTATTTAAAATGAAAAATTAGTCATCACATCCCGGCTTCTTCTTCTATTTTCACTCATATATGTTCCCAATATCCCTTTTATTTTTCCTCATTGAGCAGGTGAACATGAAATTGTTGTTTTATATTTAAATTAAATCACTTTATTTATATTTAACTAACCCCTTTCTAAATGCATTTCCATTTCCATTTTTTTTTTGTAAGTTATCCTGAAGACATTATATTACCATATTTGAAATGTACATAGATTGTGTTGTTGTCCTGCCATTAGGGAAACCAGACCCATAAGATAGAATTAGATTGTCTGGAGTGATATGAAAATAGAGTCTTTTGAACTGAAAAGTCTTGTAAATTCTGGAACAAAAAATATCTCATATGCTTTTCATAAAAACTATCAGAGAAATTAATTGTGAATCTCTTTTTGTGCTTGATACAAAAATTGACTAAGAATTTCTAATATATTGTTCTGAAGGAGGCTGGATTGAGATCCTGAAGCCTTCCAAACTAATCCACAAAAAGAAGAATATGGTAAACATCAACGCTAATTGGAGGGTTGGCCCTCATCCAGAGCTGCACGAAAAACATCCAAGTTGAGGGTAGAGAGGTCCATTCCAACAATATTCTTGGCCAGGAGATTCATCTTGAGATCCTGGAGCCGCAATTGTTCCTAAATCTCATCCAGTTGAAGCAAAATTTCCTCTTTTTCATCCTTCCTATCCATCATGGCTCGCCCAAGTAGGAGTTTCATATGCCAGTAAAGTTCAATTGTTCTCATGTAGTGAGAGACACGGGATCATGTATTACTAGTGTCGAGGATCCAAGATTGATTTTCCTCCTGGACCTCCTCAACTTAAACAAATATTCATAAAACTCTTATGTCCACTTCCAGAAGGTTGATGTTCTCTTGAATGTTCAGCAGAGTATGGGCTTCAAAGGAAGTGGAGGAGTCTACGATGTTTGCAACGATCCTAGAATCAGTGGGAGGGGGGGATGTCGAGGGGTTTGACCCCGACCTCTGCGAGAGCCTCTACTATAATCCATGGTGTTTCTAGATAGGATGCAGAGCTTGAAGAAGTCGAGGAGAGGGTTCTGTAGGGGGCATGAAGAGGTGATGCAACAATCAAGTAGAGCAAGAGAGGGTTGGTGAAGCCAAATGGAACTGAGAGGGAGAGATTAAGGTGAGTCTGTTAGCTAAGGATGGTGATGGTCATGTTTCCATAATGCACACAACGCAGGCTATGAATTCGCTTGGTGGTTGGAAGGAATGCCCTGAAGAGACATCAGATGAGAGTTAGAGACCAAGAGTGTGGTTTGTACTATCGACCAACCTGAGAGTTATGATGAGAATAACAGTCACGATGGGAGATCGTCTGGGTGGTGAGCAGAGAAAGTGAGGAGTTAAGGGTCATCAATGGAGGTGACAGGGGTAGTTGGAGGCACGCACATGATAGCAGGAGGGTTGGCCATGTGGCTATCTTCCTCGGTGGTAAGCTCTTCTCGAAACCTCTTCCTTGATGCTCGATACAGGGGTTTCCCATTTCCAATTGTAAAGAAAGTTCTATTTCCTTTTTTATAAAAATGTGCATAATTCTACATGATCAATCAAACCACTTATGCATGTTCATTCGATTTCCCAAGCTAAAATAAAATGCATATGCCAAAGAAAACTTTTATCCCAAAATGTACATAAACAAATACCAAGGGTGCCATGCCCCTACATTCCCTTCAAATACTACATATCAATTTGTACCAAGGGTTCCATGTTCATGCATTCCCTTTAGATATCACTTTTGAATTATGGGGGGCGATGTCATGGTTGGGAATTAACTAACCCAACTCATTCACTGCTAGTTAGAGACTAATGATTATTGAGGAATAAGGATTGACACATTATTACACGTCCCTTAGTAAATCCTCATGAGTGACTAAATCTATGGTGTACCCTCACGACAATGTGCAACCTATGGGAAAAAAATAGAATTTTTTTTTTTAAACCCATTACACAGAAGGGAGTTCTAGTAGGGGGGATATGAAACCTAGGACTCCTCTCCCAATATTACTCATGGCACATCTCTTCATATAACCCTTTTCTCGTGTGTAATATTTTCTCATGTGTAATCAACACACATCTAGAGAAAAAAAATATATATTAAAAAACATTGTCTAATAATAATGAATAAATATTGAACAATGTCGTATGAATGTCAATCATACATAACTTGACCCCATCTCATGTTCACATATTTTGACTTAATCCAAAGTCCATATGCACATGTGGTTCTTCCCGTTATACTTCGCAACTCATCAATAACATCATATAATGTAATGTATTTCATCATGTAACAATATTTTCATTTCCAATATTTAGTAACATCACAATTATATCAAAACCCAAACCATAAAATATATGTTAACACAACAACAATAATCAAATCAAAAATCTAAATCACACCATCCATAAGTATATATGTCAACCAACTAAATCATTATTGTAATCAAAATCCCCTCAAATAATAACATCATGTCAATGAAATAAAGTTGAAGTAAAAAAGACACTATATCCATTTTTTTCAACAATTCCAACATTAATATAACGTAATGCAAATGTTCACTATTTATACCACTATAATTTAGAATATCATCAAAGTACACACAAAATGATCTACCTAGTAAGAGTATCTTAGGTGGTAGACTCATGAATTTACTTTATGAGTTAGTTAAACCAAAATACATTATCAATCATTCAATATATAACCTATTCTTCGTTTGGAATTTTGTCTTTCACTTATATACTTGATTTTTATTTGGTTGTATTCACTCTTCAAATAAATATTTTTAAGATGCCTTCCATCACTAAAGCTATCTAGAAAACAATTCATTCTTAGTAATGAGAACCTATACTTCATAGAGTTAGTGCACATTATCCACCTATCCTCTTTATTTGGTGACGGTTGTTGCCAATGCACATAGAGTCATGATCTCCTTCAATCTTATTGACTCATCACTTAAGTCATCAAATTATTATTTATTCAAGTATTACTATCCATTGGAATTATATTACTAACTACTTATTAAAAAATATAGCTCCTGGAATCAAGTTTATATCATGAGAAATTTTATGTTTATTTGGTAAATCATCTTTGGAAATGTATATAAATTCATACAACAATATATTCATGCATTTGAGTATCTCTTTATAAAATGCATTGGTATCTCCTCTATTCTAGTTTTCCATTTCCATGTTCTTTAAGAAATTGTAAAACATTTCTTGTCTCCTTAACTATAGTTAAAAATTCCATTTGTATATGTAAAAATAATGTCATTTTAGGGTTTTCATCTTTCATGTATAGAAATTGGAAAATTTTTCTATCTTTCATGATGATGTAAGTGTTCTTCCTTCCATCATGCACTACATAATGATTAAACTACCATGGTTTCACTAATAACAAAGGGCATAAGTTCATAAAAACCACATCACACAATATATGATCTATGTACTCACTAATTTTGAAGGATACATTGTACTAATCAGTTAGAATTAACCCATAACCTTTATAGGACTAAAGGAATTTATAAGTATATGGATGTTTTTATCACGCCATCCTAATTCAATTGCCACTATATTCTCAATACTACCTTAAGTAATCGCAAATTTGAAACACTTACATCTAGATTTACACTTAGTCATGAATATAATTTTCCTTTGACACATATCTTCTTTAGGTATCTGTTGTTGTGATTGTGTAATGTTTCCTTTGTATCATCATTAGTTTCTCTCCTATTTCTAGATATTTTGCATTATGTCTTGATACATTTTCTTGGGATAATATCATTCTAGCTTTATTGCCTCACTCACCATCCCTTTATTAGCATTCAAATTATGTATGGCCTTCATCTCTTCATATGTAAAAATAAAGATTTCTCTTGTAACCACCTAAAATTTAACCTATACCTTAGTATGTACCTCGTGTCACCTCTATCTTTTCGCGTCACCTCTATCTTTTCCCGATCTAATATCTTCCTTTGACTTTCTAGTGTTCTCTTTGTGCAAGTCTTGTATGCACTACATTAAACCTCTACTTTCATTACCTCTATCACCTCGTCATCTATAGATGCTCCCTTTTTTGTCTTTACTTGCTAACTTTTGTTCTTCTCCCAGTGCTAACTAATAATCTTCTTAATGTATTGATCTTATGTAGGCTCATGCCATCCTAAATTGCAAACTTTACTCCATTTACATACCTTGAGACTCTTTGGTTATCATCCTCATAATTACATGCATGGCTGGAAATTTTATAAAATTCCTCCATATCCTATTGCACACTTTGTTCTCTCTATTGCAAGTTCTACATCTATCTAAAAATAACTTGTTTAATATAAATTATTGATAATATTTTTTTTCTTATCTTAAACACAATATTAGTCCAAGTTCGTATCGTCTCCTTACCTTGTAGAAGTAGATTGTGTTGCACAAAATCCTACCAAATAACACCATGAATTCTCAATTTGGTAATTATGAAATTCACTTTGTTCATATCTTCTAATTCTCAACCTCAAAATACATTTTCATTTCATGAATATAATATTATCAATGATTATTCCTTCAAAATCCCATCAAAGGACAAGTCTTTGACCTTTGATCCTATTACACCTTAGATTCACTTCAGTGTACCCTACATTTTTTTCCATATGTGACCCATCATATGAGAAGATTATGTGCCTCATTGTATCATGATGAGCCAAAACTATGATTGTATTTGTACTCATGTATTGTATTGGACCATTATTAGATGTTCTATGCATTGGCGACGGGCCTATGTAGTATCTCCAAACCTCTTGTGGTCGATCATGGCATGTCCTTTTAGTCCCCATTTCAAGATAGGCATTGTTTTTATGGCTCTAGCCGACTACCCCTTGATGTTGGTAACTCTTCATAATGTTGTTCATTTATTATTTGGGTATTTATGCAACCATCTTGGAATGGATCTAATAAGACACGTGATATAGGGGAGCTATTAGTCTCTCTCACTCCTTTGTCTATTGTGTAAAAATGTTTTTCTTGTTGTAAAGGTTGTCACACCTATGTATAGAACACTTATTTTATTCCTAACCATGGATACCTATCCTATGTATTCATCACACTTTGTCCATCCACTTTCAAAGATGATTCTGTAGATGCTCACTTAGTTTCACATTTCCTGAGGAAGACTCACATTTCTCAAGGTGGTACACATATCCCAAGGCACTAGTCACATCCTTTGAGGCATATATGGGCTATTTATGCATGCATGGACATCCTCTACACACGTCATAACCAGGATCCTAGAAGGTTGTATCATTTGGTCAACTTTTGAGCTATTTTATGCATGCTTTGAGGGCCAACTCACTCTTTTGGTTGACATACTAGCCATTGGGGGGTTATATGACCCATTTTTTGACTTGGAGGGTCACTCCCATACTTCATGGAGGTATCCTTACTTGAGATATACACATGGTCTTACCTTGGAGACATTTTTTGAAGGTTAATGAGCATTATTTGAGGAGTTGTCCATCTTTTGGGGCTTCGCTCAGTCATTTCATGAGGTTGTTCCACATAAAAAGGTTAGACATTGACACTTTTCTTGCTTGGGATGCTACTACACCACATTTTGAGGCATTAACAACACACTCTCAAGGGAACATTGAGATACTTGAGAGAATAGAAATCTCCTTTTGTGGGATTTCCCCTTCTCATGAATGTTTTATTGTACATGTGGCATATATTACTTGTTTTTTACTTAGTCTACTTCCTTGTGTGGATGACAAGTCACTTTTTGTAAGTCTCCTAGGATGATTTTAGGGAGATAGAAAATAATAAAGAATGAGAAGGATGTATAAATCTCATCAATAAATAGAGGCTCTTCTCTCATTCAAATTAGTTGTTGTTGTTGGAAACCATTTGAGAATACAAATCATTGAAAATATTTTTAAGGTATTGGTGTGAAATTTTGGAGTTGTCTCTTTCTTTGTTACATTCTTGGTGCATCAAAATATTATTTGTGAATGTGCAAGACTTCTACTAGCTAGCAAGATCGATCCATTTGAATTATTACTTAATCACTTGGGAGGAATATGTCTAGGGTTTTTATCTGGTTCATCTTCCTTTGTTGGTTTGGTAAGTGCTCAATATCTTATCTTGGATTTCCTTTGGTTCCTTGGCAAGGGTTTTAAGTATTTATTCAAGACATAGTTGATCTTGTTGGTAAAGTTTTTTCCCTTGTGGAATCCCTTCTTGTACGACCTTGGTCCTCGTAGCTTATCTTGATTAAAATAAGAGATTAATTTAACCTTAAGGTTCTAATCTATTGCCCTAATTTTTAAGGTAGAAGTGACAAAATCTAAGAGGAGCATACTTCTTAAGCACATAATCCCTAATTGGAGCAAAAGCACTAGTCTTCTCCCAACAACCAACCAAAGACCCTTAAAATTCAAAATCTTTTATTTTTTGTATGTTTAAAAGGAATCTAATAGTGAAAATCAAAGAAAAATATAATTTAGATTTCTTTCATTGTCTAGTGTAAAGTTAAAAGTTTATTTTATTTGTTAGACAAATTTATTATGGGTTTCTTGCTTAATTGTTGATCTCTAACCCTAAGGACGAAAAATGGCCCTACAGAAAGGAGCTTCAAGGACTTCTCTAATGTTTTGTGGGCTGATTTAAGGTATTTCTCAGATCTATAAATTAAATTGCAGTAATAAAAATTAAATTTGGTGAAACCATAAGGCTAGGGTTTGGTGCTTCAAGGTGTATTCTTACTCATACCTAGCCTCTATTTCATTCCTAGATTATTTACCCAAGTTTATCTTACATATATAATGGTGAATTTGATCTATAAAGTTCTAATAATTGTTTATCATTTACTTAGAGGTTTGTTTGGTGAATTACAAGTGCTAACTTGTGAAACCCTATGGGGATTCACTATTTGTTTTACAAGTTCTTGCTTAGTTAATAGTTACACATATTTAAAACATGTTTCTAACACTTGTTTGTCTGTTATTGCATAGAATATCTCTTTCCCAAGTGGAAACACCCGAGACGTCTTGATCTTTAGCGTATAATCTCTCTCTTGGATGATCTTTTCAAGTTCTAAATCTCAAATTTCTGAATTTTTATTCATAAAACAGATTTAGAAGTTCAAGGATAGACTAATATTGTCCCTTATTAGCGTTTAATCTATCAGTAATCACAATCACACATTGCACCATTGATTTATGCTAATTGTTTTCACTCTTTATGCCCTAAAGTAGCTTAAAAGTGGTTCTAACCTCTTTGAAATTTTATTTGTTGAGGGATAGATATAAACACAAATCTGAAATTTCTATTGTTATTCATCTTACGTATCAGAATTGACACGCACATCCACTAGCTCCTAACTCTTTCTCTTTCAAGTGGATATACTTATGGTTTATGCTATTGTTCCTAGTTGTTTATATTTAAAAACATTTAATCACTTATTGGAATCCTTGTGCATGGTTTTGTTATATATATTGTGGATTAATTAAAGTAAATCATATGCTTGGATGGTTTTAATTCACTTGAAGAGGTTTACTTACTCAAATAGGGATACCCCCTATGGCTTATAGGAGATGGACTAAAGTGAAGAGGAAAGTGTATTGAGGTGATAGTGGTGCACTTCTCATTTTGTTTCCTTAGTTAGCACTTGTGTCGGGACTAGTCACAAGGGTGTTAGTTCAGGAAGTAAAATTTTTAGTCTCAATGTCGAGGATAAAGTCCATCTATGGGTGTTTGTTGGGTTTATTTTTGTATGTGTATCTTGGTGAGATTATTGTGAATGCTAATCTAACTTGTATCATCTAGTGACACCACCTAAAAAAACTATAAAAAAGAGATACATTGCAAGAAATAATCCTCATAAAGAAAGATTAAAACATAAGGATAACTTGGGTTTGAATTGATTCAAAGAATAGGAAAGTTATTTATGAACTCAAATTATCATAACTCTCAAGGTATATTGGCAACTCTACATATATGGTATTTATATGATTGGTATGTGTTACCCCCCCAACCTAGGGGTAACTAAGGAGATGATGTCTCGAGGCCCACAAGTTCCGGACATAGAGTGTCAAGAGTCGGATGGACAGTATATCCCACACATCCCCTCTTTTTCACTCCACTTCATTGTCATCATCAACAACAGCAGAGCAGCATCCACCACACTGACTTGATCCACAGAGGGCGACATGTCTAGCTTAATGAGGTAACTAGCCAAGTTTCATGGTAAGTATCATTTTAATACTTGGGGCATTCAGATAAGTTTCAAAGGGTTCTTTCTAATTATGAAATGTTTGCTCCGAAGTTATGATTTTTACAATTTTTCACCTTGGTGGTTATCCTGTGGTTTCCAGTAAGTTTGCCACCCTCGGGGAAAGGGGGGCTACTGGAGTATTTTTTGATGGACCATCATGCCATTCCTAGCCATATTTTATCACTTTTCATATTCATTCCTCTATGTATCCTCATCTTTTGGGTTTTATGGTCACATGTACCCCAAAAACGGCTTATACCTCATTCTCTTATGGGAAGAAGGGGATGAAGGCCCAGAGGTTGTTGCAGCTAGCATCAATAAATAAATTAAAAGAGAAAACAACCATGATCAAAATGCAGTGGCAGAGATGCAAGGGACACATAGTCCAAAAAACTTGAGCTCTACCTTTCTAGGCGCTCGCCCTAAGTCCTGAGTGAGAATGGATAACTCACCTATTTGAAAAGGACTTATGAGTATCCCACTTGAAAAGAAATGCACAAAATCAAGAAACCTTGTAAAGGGGACTTACAAACTATCTAAAGAAAATAAAGAAAAAA
>JZKD02S2054711.1:0-10306 GCA_000966675.3 Picea glauca | reverse complement strand
TCTAAAACATGTTTATCCATGAAACTTGGGTAAAACGCAAGATAAGGGATCAAGTATAGCCCTTATCTTTCCCCTTTACAAAAGTATTATTATTTAATTCATGTTTTTCACATAAGAGAAACCCTAGAAACATGACGTCACCCTTCTTTTTGGAAACATTTGGCTCTTTTGGTCAATTAGTTAAGTTGGAGAAGGGAGCGCTAGGAGTCCAAAGTCCAATAGTATTCAACCAAAACTTGTCTTCCACGATCCATGGGCCTCTTCCTCAAAACGTGCCAAGTGTCCATCATCACCACCACAACCTGGCTCTAGGTGACGTCAAGCCCCCAAAAGGTAATGCTTTTCCCCTTTCAAGAAATTCATTTGGCATGGGCTGGGAAAGATCCTCCAAGGTGTCCTCTAGGCCTCCAAAGGAATGTTATCATCATCCGAAGTGTGGGCCCTTGGCATCAAACCTGTGGGCTTCAAGCCCCTTGGAAGCCCAAGCTAGGCTTGTTCTTCCAAAACTATCCACCAACTAGGTCTTGCAAAAACAAATGAATACGCCTTCCAAGGATCTCATGTCAAATGCATCATGATGAGTAAATAAAATCAATAAATGATCCATCTAAGCATGTACATCCAAACCACCTCATTCAAATAAACCAATGCATAAAGACCCTATGCAATTTTTCAAGTTTAAGTATGGGAGGATTGACAAAATGACCTATTGGGTGAATCATACTTCAAGTTTAGGGGTGTTTCCTGAGGGGATCTCTTTCTAAGTCATGTGTATGAGGTGTCATGGATGGGGGAAGACTTTTGGGCATGGGTTTCATGAAATACAAGGGGTTGTAGTGTCTCATTTATGGGCGCCTTTGTAGAGGGTGTGTTGCACCTTCGTTTTCAATGCAACGTCCTTTTTCCAAGACCATTTATTGCCTTTTATACTTTTAAGATGTTTCCAGGTTGAAACCAAGGTGGGGATTTTACCTAACCATGAAAACTTATGCCCACCTTGATTCTACCTTAGTCACATCATGGTTCCCCAAGTTAAAAACATGTGTGGGGCTTCAACCTAAGCATTAAAAATAGTGCCCATGCATGATCCACCTTGGTTGGCCTTTTTTTATTAGTTATTTTTCACGAGTCCCATCAGTTTCTTATGAGAGACATTTAAATGTCCTCAGGATATTTGGGCGAGCATATAGAAGGTTCATGATTGGATTTTATCTTTTTCCAGCTACAAGTCTATAGGCCTTCAACCCTTTCTTCCCATGAAATGAGTGACAACCCCTTCTTGGGTCAGTACACCCAAAAATCGCAAAAGGTAAGGATATGAGGGGATGAAGCGTGAAAAGTGACAAGTATGGTCGAGAATGGCACAATGACTTGTCAAGAGGACCTCACAGTAGCAGACATGTCCCTAAGGGTGATCCACTTACAAAGGCACAATGTCAACCACCAAAGTGAAACAGGGCAAAGAAAATAATGTCCAAGTAAACATTACATAATCAAAAGTAGTAATATATGCAACAAACTCAAATGCCTCAAATATTGAAATGACACCCACCATAATACCTGGCTTGTACCTCATAGATAAATACCCAATGTCTTTCAGAGGCCAGCTAATGTGGTGGATACCATCATGATGAACGTGGAGTTGTGGTGGTGGTGTGGGTCTTTGTCTGTGCAAGTGGACAATGTTGATCAAGTTGTCTCTCAATACTCCATGTCTGCAACTTGAGGGCCTCAAGACATCATCTCCTTAGTTGTACCTAAGAGTTGGGGATAACATGTGCCTCCTACTTGGGGACATGTACTCGCCATGGAGTGCATGAGAACCACAACATCTCCTGGTGGACATGTGCCTACACTGAAACATAACATTGTAAAATCTAGGGTGGTTCTATCACCCTTCGTTCATATACATCCAAACCAAAAAATGAAAAGTAATCTAGAAAAGAAAATTTTAGCATTTCTTTAAAAACTTCTAAACTAAACATGAAATCAATATGCAAGTAGAGAAAAATGAAATATGAAATGCAACTAACTATCATGAGCAATCAAGATGCAAATGCAAAAAATCAAAATGACCTACCTACTTACCTGGGGCCTAGGCCCTGAAGAAGTCAAGTGATCTAAATGTAGGGTCGGAGAAGAGACACATCCACTAGCAATGGCATCTTTCTCCTGTCCAAAGCTGTGAAATTGTACTTCTCTATTTTTGAACTTCTTCTTGGCGATGTAAGGCCCAAGCCACGAGTTGTCATCCTTCTAGTCATATTTAGGTTTTCCCTTCTTCTTGTCCCACATGAATGCAAGACTTCCTTCACTATAGTTGATGTAATGGATATTATCAATGTAAGGATAAGAAAGAGGTCATGTGTTGACTACATTTTTATGGCTTCTTCACTTTTTTTGTCCTTATTATCTTCTTTCTTCAATATCTGGATGGACCCTGGCTCTTTCCCTTAAAACTTTGCAAGTTTTTCTTTGTATTCATTTGTCCTTGGGAGTAGCATGTCTAAGCAATCCTCTTGCATGAAAGGTAAGTCTCGTGGATCATACTCAATGTTATCATGAACCTCATCAAACGCATCCTCGCGTGTATAGTCAGGATTGTTGGGATCGATCACATGCTTTTCGACTCGCTCTCGACTGTATAATACCTCAAAGGTTCCATCTCCCATGGGAATGGGTGCATGGGTGAGATCCATGCTAAAGAATCCTCCAAGAGTCGCAAACCAACTCCTCAATAAGAGAATCCACCAAGCATTCGGGACATCAATTACTAATATGTTCATAAGGAAGCTGATATGCGTAAAATCAATCAAGAAGACCTCAACACTATCACATTGTCCATAAACCTTGACCCTCTTAGAATCAATTCCACACACATTTCTGTATGGTCGGGTCATCTTCAAACCAAGTTGTTCCATCACCTTTAAAGACATGACATTTGTTGAGGCCCCGAAATCTAGCATATAGTTGTTTAAGCGGAGGCCATTCATGCCCAAGGAAAGATAGAAAGGAGGGTTGTTGTCCCTCTACCGATTAAGATACATGGTGATCAAAATAATTGGAGGATCCTTTTTCTCTATTGGTACCTGTAATAACTTCAAGATTTTCCTCCTCAGAGAAGGGATTTTTCACATTTATGTTATAGGAACCGTCCTATTCAACTTCCCAAACATGGTTGCAACATCTACGTTCAATTGAATCTCATCTTCTTTTGGAGTTGGATTTGGAAGAAACTCATGTACTGGAGGTGGAAGTGGTGGGACCACCTTCTCTATAGATGGAGGATGAGTGGTAGGTTGTGATGGAGGGGATGAAGCTTTATTTCTTCTAGTGTATGCCAAATATTCCCTCTTTCTTAGTTCCTTCCTCTGATAGTCTGTCAACTTATTTGAATCCCAAAGTCTCCCCTCTCTTTCCCCCTGTCTTATGGCCTCATCAATCTGTTCATGTGTGACCTCTTCCTCTTGGAAGTTACAGATCATATCCATGAAATTCATACTATCGAAAGAATATTTGTCTCATCAGGGACACTCATCCTCTCGGTGAGGTTCTTAGCACAAAGAACACCATGGTGTTTGTTCTGTGTAAACCATTCCAACTGGTTTCAAAGTATCATGGGCCTTTGCCTCTTGTTGAGGTCTTGGTTTCCAACCTATGGCATCTCTCTGTTGTCTAGAAAATTGAGGTACGGGGGCAGATTGATTTCTCTCCACAGTGGTTAATCTACCCATGATCTAATTCTGAGCTTGGATGGATTAAGTACTCATATGATCTATCTTCTTAGTCAAGAGGGAAATTGGATCAGGAGCACTGCTACTAGAAGCCTTAGTCTTTGCTTCTACCTTGACATGAGGATACTGAAAAGGATCAACCTTTGAGTCAAGAAGATTTTATTCAATCTCTGCACTATACTCTTTGGCTTGTGCCAAGGTGGTGGGATTCTTGTCCTTCAGAATGAAACGAAATTTCCCATCAAATGCATTCATATAGAGGAGATGAACAACTGTAGCTATAGGACGCAAATCTTTCGGGATTTGACTATGCAATCTATTAGACATGTTGTCAAAATCACTCACTGTCTCATTCTCCTTTTTCTTCATCTGAATGAATTGAGCTACAATCATCCCATTGTCTTTCTTCATTATCCATCTATTCTTGAATAACTTGGAAAAATCCTCATAAGATGTTATTTGATTGTCAGGTATCCCTCAGAACCATCTCTGAGCATCTTCGGTCAAAGATGAAGCTAGTAGCTTCATTTCTACATCCTCATGTTCTATTTTTGCATTTTCCATGTCTCGGCCTATGGCGTAGAGATGATCATCGGCAGCAGTCACATTATTTCCTGGAAACTTTGGAAACCATTTGTGAGACTCTCTCATCATTGTGTTGGGGTATCCAAGGATGGTGGCCATGTTCAGGGGTGTATGATCCAGATGGATGTTCGTGGCCTCCCACCTATTCTAACTAACTCATTTTGGCAGTTTTCCAATTTGGCAGTTGTTTCCTAGTTTTTGGGTCCCTGACTTCCAAGGTCGTTTTGAGGCCCTAAACAACATTTTTAGGGCTCTCCACAGTCAAGCTATACAACAAGTTGTATTCTAACGACAAAATTAGTAGTCCTCGGATAGAACTTTCCAATGGTCTATCGTGCACCTAAAATGAAGATCGTATGCAAAAGTTACGACCCTGAGAAGTTGATGTACTAACTTACCCCAACAGGGCCCACATGACTTTTGGCGCTTCATCTCCTCGGGTTAAGTTTTTGGATTTCTAGGGTTTTGGCATTCCTATTTATTGTAAAAAGTCTTGGAGAGCCTCATTGTAGCACTCTTCTTGCGAATGAGCACAACCATCACATCTCTACTGAGAGATAAGCTGCCACCATTCTAGCAAGCTTGTTTTCAGTATGCATTTTATAGTTTCATCATATTTCCTTATTGAATAGAAACCAGTTTTATTGTATCTTTGTTATTTTTCCTTATGCTTCCGTGTTAAACATAATAATAATTTGTATCCATTTCGTTCTGCTCATAAAATCTGGATCAGTTTATAAAGGTCCTTTTCCCAAGGGTGAGCCATTGGATCAAGGGAAGGGTACCATGGAAAAGGGTTTTGCAAATGGGAGACTTGAGAGGAGGCCTTATTTGGTAAACCTTAGAAGGTTTGAACCTCCCTGGGGGAAAGGTCTTAAGGGAAGATGGATTCTGGGAAGGTGGAGTCGCCAGATGAGATTTAAGAAGAGCTCATCAAAGGAGAAGGAGGAACATCCTTCAAGTGGAGTCTCCAAGAAAGCTAGGGACAGGCTTTGGGATAGCTTTCCAAAGTGTCGTTAGGGTTCAGAAGAGGATTCAAAATCTTCCCCGGCAATGACGCAAAAATTTTATCGCACAAGTTGTAGGTTGGGAAAAGCCCGACCCAAACCATAATATGGCGACAACTAAGAGAACACCTATCCATTGTCCCCTCATATAGGTATTCCCGTCACTTTAGAGGTGAAGTGCTCACCTCAAGGGGGGGATCTCGGGTGACCCTAGGGGGAAATGAGATAGAAAATGATACATAGAATGGATGCCCCTACAGGTCAAGTTTCTATATGGAAAGATGGTTGGAAACGAGTCTCAGTAGTAGTCAATGGTTGCCAAGTCTTTGAGTACCTGCGAAGAGTGTTTGTACATGCCCGAGACATAAGAAAAGCCAACTGTACAAGTTATATGTTAGTTGGAAAAGCAAGTTAATCTTGTTTTCCCTAATTGCGGTAGTCAACAAAGATATATATCAGCAAACAAATGATTATTAGAACTTCTAAAAAGATGCTAAAAGTCACATAAATGATACAAAAGCTTAAGCTAGGTATAACTAGTACAACTCAATATTGAAAGAGAAAGACTTTTAACATAAATGTAAGGTTGTTATAAACAAGTGTTACATAGATATAATTGCAGCCTTATGGATGTAACAAACAAGTTGTTACAGCAGAAAAATCAGCCAACAAAAACTTGCAAATAATCCACCCAAAAAGTGTGTTGGTACTAGTAGATTATAGGGGCAAATTACTAGCAACTTTTGACGGTTGAAAAGAGAGTTATTTAGAAAGTTGTTTAGGGTTTTTTGTAGCTCTAATGGATGTAGATTAAAGTTTTAACAGAAGTAATAAATACTTGGAGAAACAAGACGCCCGTGTGGCCTTAGCAAGCTTAGAATACATAGAAAATATTTCAACTTGGATGATCTCAATATCTCAACTTTTTACGATTACCAATGCAATAATTTATTTCTCCAATGCATGAAAATTAGTGTCTTCATATTGGGTAAATGGAGTCTCTTGATTAAAGAATTTGGATGAGTTACTTCCTTGGGGTTGTAATCCCTTTTACTCCCCAAGGCAATCCCTAACCAACAAGGAAAAACTAGGAGGGTGTAAGCCCTTTTACTCCTCATAGCATCCTTTGCACCAAAATTATTTCAAACAATTATAATGGACTTGGAGGGGGTTGTATGCCCTTATACTCCCCAAAAAAATCATCGCATTAACCTTACAACCAAGAAAAGAGAGCAATAAACATGAAATCCTTACCTAGTTGAAGCATTAAGAAGATGAAACCCTAATTCACCAAGAAAATTCCATCATAAAGCAATAAACAATCCTCCAAGAGAGCTAGTGCATCATCCATCCATCCAATAGCAAATATAAATCATCACAAGATAATGTAACCAAGAGAAATAATTAAACTTGCTCTAGTAGGGCGTAAATTTCAGCCAATGTAGTCTTCTCATAATGGGAGAGCTATGTCAAAATCAAATAGAGTTGATCTTTATTTATACAAATCCTCTAAAACATGTTTGTCCATAAAACTTAGGGTAAAACACAATATAAGGGGTCAACAACCCTTATATTTCCCCTTTACAAAAGTAATATTATTTAATTCATGTTTTGCACATAAGATAAACCCTAGAAACGTGATGTCACCCATCTTTTGGGCAACGTTTGACACTTTTGGTCAAGTCGTTGAGTTGGGGAAGGGAGCGCTAGGCCTCCAAAGGACAATAGTATTCAACCAAAACCTTTCTTCCATGATCCATGGGCCTCTTCCTCAAAATGCGTCAAGTGTCCATCATCACCACCACAACCTAGCCCAAGGTGACGTCAAGCCCCCAAAAGGTGATGTTTTCCCACTTTCAAGCAAGTCATTTGGCATGTAGGGGTTGGGAAAGATCCTCCAAGGAGTCATATAGGCCTCTAAAGGAATGTCATCATCATCTAAAGTGTGGTCCCTTGGCATCCAACCTGTGGGATTTAATCCCTATGGAAGCCCAAGCTAGGCTTGTTCTTCCAAAACTGTCCACCTACTAGGTCCTGCAAAAACAAATGGATACGCCCTCCAAGGATCTCAAGTCAAATGCATCATGATGAGTAAATAAAATCAATAAAAGATCCATCTAAGCATGTACATCCAAACCACATCGTCAAAATAAACCAATTCTCAAAGACCCTATGCAATTTTCCAAGTTTAGGTATGGGAGGGTTGACAAAATGACCTATTCGTTGAATCGTACCTCAATTTTGCGGGTGTCTCCTGAGGGGACCTCTTTATAAGTCATATGGATGAGGTGTAATGGATGGGGGGAAGACTTTTTGGCATGGGTTTCATGCCATACAAGGGGATGTAGTGTCTCATTTATGGGTTCCTTTGTAGAGGGTGTGTTGCACCTTCGTTTTCAATGCAACCTTTTTCCAAGCCCATTTATTGCCTTTTATTCTTTAAGGATGTTCCCAGGTTGAATCCAAGGCGGGGCTTCTACCTAAGCATGAAAAAATGTGCCCACCTTGACTCTACCCTAGTCACATAATGTTTCCCCAAGTTGAAAACATGTGTGGGGCTTCTACCTAAGCATTAAAAATAGTGCCCACACATGCTCCACCTTGGTTGGCATTTTGTTATTGGTTATTTTTCATGGGTCCCATCAGTTTCTTATGAGAGACATTTCATTGTCCTCAGGATCCCTAGGCGAGCATCTAGAAGGTTCATTATTAGCTTTTATCTTTTGCCAACTACAAGCCTCTAGGCCTTTGGCCCCTTCTTCCCATGAAATGAGGGACAACCCCTTCTTGGGTCAGTACACCCGAAAATACCAAAAGGTAAGGAGATGAGGGGATGAAGTGTGGAAAGTGAAAATTATGATCGGGAATGGAACGATGACTCGTCAAGAGGACCTCACAGTTGCATACCTATCCCTCAGGGTGACCCACTTACTAGGGCACAATGTCAACCACCAAAATAAAACAGGGAAAAGAGTATAATGTCCAAGCAAACGTTACATAATCAAAAGCACTAATAGATGCAACAAAATCAAATGCCTCAAATATTGAAATGACACCCACCATAATACATGGTTTGTACCTTATGGAGAAAGACCTGATGTCTTCCGGAGGCCAGCTGATGTGGTGGATATCGTCGTGATGAACATGGAGCTGTGGTGGTGAGGTGGGTCTATATCTGTGCAAGTGCACACTGTTGGTCAAGTTGTCTCTCAGTACTCCATGTATGCAACCTGAGGGCCTCGAGACATCATCTCCTTAGTTACCCCTAGTTGTTGGGGATAACAAAGTGAGAAGGCTTCAGAACCATTATTCTTTGCTTCCATTTATGTGAGTATAAGTCTTGTTTGAATTATTTCCCTCAATTTTCTTCTTTCTCGATCTATAATCATCCAACCTTATCATCCAAATTTTGTTTGTGTGCAAGGCTGATTTTTCACTGCTTCATTCTGCTTTCCAAGTCGCCTCTACTTGATATATGGTCCATGGGAGCCCCATCCCAGTCCAATAGGACGAATGCATTTCATATTTTCTCGTTTAAGTATTACAAATACTATGTAGTGTCGATTTTGCCCTCATTTTATTTGATCTCGGAAAACATATTTGTATTTATTATTTTATTTAAACTCCACAAAGAGCTATTTTTGCAGCTCATGACTTTTGTGGTTTCTGACTTTTATTAAAGCATGAAATCTCAAGTATGTGTCTCCTTTACATCCTTATGATATGAATGGTACAAAATCATTTAAAGTTCTCTGGAACGAACCATCTATGTTTCTTTATGTTATGTGTGTTTGTCTTCAATTGTTTTTCTTTCTCTTGTTATCATATGTGAAATGGCTAGGTGGAATGAACACATTTGGTTGTTTTTCCTGTGTCAAGTTGTTACCATGAAATCTTTTATCTTTATGTGTTCCATTGCCTATTCCACTCGCAAGCATTAAATGTTTGATGAATGAAAAAAATGATTATCCAAAATCATAATATAACCATCATTTGAGTGAGAAAGAGAGGAGCACCATATCTATAAAAACATAGAGGGTATCTCTACTTCCATGAGAATACCCTATGAGGTTGACTCTTGTCCTTGATGGGAAAATAGATCAACAAGAACTTCTTTTTTGACACTTGATATAAGCATGCATTCCAACACATCTATTACACTTTCCTTTTGGTACAACTATTGAACTTACCTTCTAGCTCTTGGTATCATCCCATCAAATTAGTGCTTTGTGAAAAGTATTCCACTCGCAAGCATTAAATGTTTGATGAATGAAAAAAATGATTATCCAAAATCATAATATAACCATCATTTGAGTGAGAAAGAGAGGAGCACCATATCTATAAAAACATAGAGGGTATCTCTACTTCCATGAGAATACCCTATGAGGTTGACTCTTGTCCTTGATGGGAAAATAGATCAACAAGAACTTCTTTTTCGACGCTTGATATAAGCATGCATTTCAACACATCTAATATACTTTCCTTTTGGTGCATCTATTGAACTTACCTTCTAGCTCTTGGTATCATCCCATAAAATTAATGCTTTGTGAAAAGTGTTCATCGACATTTGAAAAATGAATATTTGTAGAATTAGTAAGCTAGTGGTACACATAGCCTTGCCACATCAACTTGGCATGTGTTGTGCCACATCACGTTAAAATGCCACATTTGATGATGATAGTGTCGCACCCAGTTTGACCTTTTAACCTTATGACAGTGTACTTTTGCATCTTCAAGTGCAATTACTACTTAAATTTATTAATGTTTTTTTAATAAAAAAAACTACCCCATAGCCAGGTTGGTTTTACATATAGAAACCTTGATACCTTTTTATTCAAAAATTACTAAAATATGTTAAGAATTTGAGTTCCAAAAGAAAGATTATAGGTGAATGGTAATCATCAGTAAACAATATTAACATATCTCAACTCATGATGCATTTTTAATTTTATGATAAAAATAATAGAAATTGAAATAATA
>JZKD02S2054700.1:28003-39536 GCA_000966675.3 Picea glauca | reverse complement strand
TGGAGAGTTGTTATGGGGAAAGGTGTTTGGCATAAGATTATCATTGATAAGTATCTTGGCAATATGAACGTGACTTCTTGGCTTAGATCTAGTTCATTTATGCAAAGTGGAGTATAACAAATTTGGGGCAGATTATTGAAGGTGGTATATCTTATATTACATAGAATAAGTTGGAACCCGGGATCAAGACATCTAGTGGATTTTGGGAAGGATCGAATACTAGGGATGGGTGACAGATCCATTCTATCATCTCCACTACAAAATGCAATAAAAGAAAAAGATATATTGACATTGGCACAGGCACATAACCCATATAATGAGAAAAATATTTCTGCTTATTGGTTGAACAGTGATGATATGGGTTTGGAGGGCGTATTGGCTTCAGAATGGGAACTATTCAGGAGAACACTTATCGACTCGAGTGTGATTTTACATGAAGGAATTGATCATATAATGTGGACAGGTGGGGACAATTAAGGAATTCCATCTGCTAAAAACTTGTATTTAAGTGTTGTTTCTTCAAAATGTCATACTAAAGTGGAGAGATGGAGACTGTCTATTTGGAATTGGAAGATATAGTTAAAATTTAAGTTGTTTATATGGATAGTAATTGAAGAAAAAATTCTCACATGGAATATGCTGCAGAGAAGAGGATGGGAGGGTTCAGGATTGTTATCCCCCACTTTCAGGGATAACTAGGAGATCATGTCTTGAGGCCCACAGGTCCTAGACATGGAGTATCGAGAGAAGGATTGACTTTAGCATGGCCCTGGAGGGCCCACCTTTTCTGTCTTCCAACATCTTTATTTTGTCAGCAGCCGCAACATCCATCACCATCGGCTTGGTCCTTTGTCAAAGAAGGTTATTTCTCCATGAGGTAATTAGTCCAGGTATCATGGGATATGTCACTTTTGATCATCAAAACCATTGAATGTATGCATCTGATTCCTTTTATCTCTAAAAACTGCTTGGATCTTACACTATCCCACTTGACCATGTTTGGGGGGATTGACAGGGTGCCCTAGCAAGCCTGTATCTGTAGGTTTTGGTTTACCACTGGTGGGGATTTATGAAAATCCATTGTCTGCTCCCATCATAAAAGGCTATAAAGTAGAGGGCCAAACTGGCGTAACAAGAACCTATCCCACCCAATGTCACCATGATGGGAAGGTTCTTTCTCTTTAGGGAGGTGAGGCCCAGGGGAGACGTCCCCAGTGACCCGGGGTTTTGAAGAGGCTAAAGGATAATCAGATAATGACAGGTTTCCCCCTTCACAGATCACCACCAGAAAAGATAGTCCAACTTATAGCCAAAAAAGATAACCAAGTAGAATTCCTGCCCGAGAACAAACAATAAACTGATATATGCATGCTTTGGTTAGTACTTCATATATGTTAAAGACTATCTAATATTCAATATAAGAAATTTGAAAGTAAATTTTGACGAAGTCAATGTTTACAAAATAGTAGTAAAAGTAAATGTCACTTCACCAATAAATACTAGAACGATATGGAATTCAACACAACAAATCGATACTTAACTCAATTAATGCCTTTAACTACCATTCAATTGCTCATAAAATGAAACGTTGTTGCATTAAAGATATAATAATGAAGGATGACGTCAACAACTAGGGTTAGTAAGTTAGCTAGAGCTAGGGTTAGTGCAGTTAGGGTTTCAATTGAAAAGTTTTGAGAGTGTTTAGATCAAGTTCTTTCTTCAACGTTGGAGGACTTAGATCAGTGCCTTGGGGTTTAATGGAGTCATAAGTGAAGGACNTTGTAGGCATGTACATAAAACCACTAGGAAATCATTACATGATGTCTGTAATTAACAAATGAAGATGGCATTACATTCCATTCCCTAACAAAAGGGTGAATATCATGGTTTATCAAAACCATAGGATCGAAATGTTGATTTAGTGGAAAAGGTGGATGGTCACCGACATCCACTTGGATCATTCTTCCCCCCTTAGGAAGTAATGGTCCCCATTGAGTCAAGTTCCCTCGGGATATCGGGAAACTTCTGTTGAATCTGAACCTTGGTGAGTTTCTTTCCTTGTTGAAGTAGATGTCTTTCTTGTATTTTGCATGTGGAAGGATGCCATGAACCTGTTGGAGGTGTTGGGTCCATTCAACAGATCTGGCTACATGATCTGCCTTGGTCTGAGTGTGGGAGGACTCCGTCGATGAAGATGTAGAGCTATGTTGAACATATGGAAGAATCTCATTATGTTCGTGTTCCTCTACAATCTTGTAGACCTGCTTCTGTCGGATAGAAACATCTTGGGTTGAGGCTATAGAGGTCACAGTTTCCTTTTGTTCACCTTCTGACCGGATCATGAAGAGGATAAACTTTGCGGTATGAGAGATTACTTTGCGACATTATTTTGTTGAGATAGTAGTTGAAACTACCTCTGGTACCCTGCAGAGCTGACCTCCTAGAGTAACAATGACACTGTGGGGCCGAGACTCATAGATAGCATGACATTTCCACATATATGGTTTTCCTGAAAGAACATCACAGACTTCAAGTGGGGCAACATCACACACTAGCCCATCCTCGAAGGGTTTGATGCCATAGGACATGTGGCACTGCTGGATAACATAGATGTCTTGTCCCTGGCTCAACCATCCGATGGTGTATGGTTGGGGGTGTGGAATCGTTGGTAGATTCAATCTCTTGACAACCTCGGCTAAGATCAAGTTCTTCCAGCTCCCATTGTCAATAATGAAATGCAGTGGAGTCCCCTTTACCCACATATGGGAGTGGAAGAGGCGCTCCCCCTCCTCAAGCTCCTCTGGTTCTTCTGGTTGTATTGTTGTGGTCGCAATGGTAGCAATGGGTTTTGCATCGATGATTCATTTCCCTTTATTGTACACTAAATCAAAGTCTAAGACGGGTTCTGGTTCGTTTTCTTTGAGCTCGGTCGCCAATGACTATTTCGAGCAACATTCATTGGTGTTGTGCCAGGGGATTTTGTGGAACTCACACCACTTTCTGGTGTCTTTCTTAAACTTCCCATTACCCTTATTTTCCTACGTCTTGGACTAGATCTCTCGAGGTTGGCCTTCCTTACCGATATGTCTTTCATTCAGTGAGTTAGGGTTGCCTTTGCCATACTTTTGTTGTGGCATATTTTCAAACCCGAACTCCCGCTTACTCTGGTACTTGAATTTCTGCTCGATTTTGACTGCATATCGATAAACAACTCCCAGTGAGGAGATGTCCAAGAAATCCATCTTCGTTTGTATGTAACTGTGCAAACCACTATGATACTTTAAGATTAGGTGCCACTCCGAGTCTTTGATACCCAACTTTAAGCGCAAGGTATGAAAGATGTTAGTGTATTCTGGTACTGTTTGGTCTCTTTTTTAACATAGAGTTGTCCATCTCATGTATTGGTCATCATAGTTTTCGACAGGGTAGAACTCCTCCTTTAGAGCATCTGCAAAGGCCACCCAAGTGGGTTCTCTCTTGAATGGTGTAGATTCACCCGCAATGTATCTCTCCCAGTAACCTTCCCACCAAGTTTTGACATGAGGAAGAGATTTAAGGAGTGCAAAGGTGATCTTTTCACTGTCGGAAAAATTTTGGACAAAATAATAACCTTCTAACAGATTCAACCATTTTTCTAGAGCATTTGCATCTATCTGGCCTTCAAATAAGGGGATATCAAAATTGACTTGTACCTTGAACGGTGTACATTCCATTCCCCATCAAAAGGTTGAATATCATGGTTTATCAAAACCATAGGTTCGAAATGTTGATTTAGTGGAAAAGGTGGATGGCCATCGAGATCTGCTTGGATCAATGATAGACCTTTTCCCTTTTTCTTTACTCTTCCATTTGAGACTAATTAAATCGTGCACCACCCAAACTTCCTTATAGTTTTGATCAATAATTCTCCCTTACCAACAATTGGTTTTGTTTAATTAGTCACAACTCTTTTTTCTCAACATAACTCACACTCACCTTTGTTTAACTTGATTAAAAAATGGCTCTATTTTGTTTCAAATGCACATTTTTATAGAGTAATCTCATAATTATTGTAATTTTCAATAACCAATTTAATTATTGTTTAATGCCATCGAAAATACCACTCCTTCAAGCTTTTGATGACTCATATACTTCTTTGTGCAACAATCCCCATTCATTAAATACTATATCTGGTAGATCTTACTTAATTTGATGATTTGACCATGAAAATTGAGTTTAGAAATAGAACTTTACAACACAACTAACATAGTTCTCCAATAGTACTTAAGTTGAAAGGTCCTTCTAATGCATGGTGTCCTTTATGGTCACGATAAGGAAGATTAGGGAAAAAATTGGAATTGAGAAAAAACGCGCGCGCAGGTAAAAGCACTGATCTAGGGTTCGTGCTCTCTTGCAACCATGCCAAGCCAGGGCGAAGGGGAGCCACCGCCCCCTCCCTCTCCAACCACGTCCTTCAGGAAACTAATTACAACCTGCAGAAAGAAAGCACCCCAAGCAGAAGCGCCAAGTTTTGTAAAAAGATTGGATAACGTTCGAGAGATCAATCTCCCCCCGGAACATCCAATGAAGGTAGCACTCTCCCTCTCAGACCGAGGTCTGGTAGGTCAGTTCATGGGCCTTTGGCCCTTAGCCAAGACAATAGACAACTGGATCCAAAGGAACTGGCGGCCATTAATAACAAATAGTGTAACTTGTTATGCGGTCGGAAGGGGCTATTTCATTTTCGAATTCATCTCCCAGGAGGACCGTGATTTAATCTTCAGGAACGGACCATACTTCATGGGCACACAGGGCCTTTATCTGAACCGGTGGACTCCAAACTTCGATCCATCCTTGGAAGTGCCAAAAGACGTCTCGGTCTGGGTCAGACTCCCAAACCTGCCAATCCACTGCTGGAACTCCTCGTCGCTGCAAGCTATTGGGAACAGACTAGGGCACTACATTGACAGAGCCGATCCAAAAGACCAATATTCTTGTGCAAGAATCTGTGTGGAAGTCGATTTGGAAATAGGCTTGCCGGAAGCGGTAAAATTGAAGGTTGGAGAATGGCAACACCTACAAAAATTGGACTATGAGCAGCTCCCGTTCAAATGCAGAGGATGTCACGAATATGGACATTTTCAGAGAAACTGCCCAAAAAACCCAAACACAGAGAAAACAGGGGAGGAAGGTTGGCAGCAACCCCGGAAAGGAAGGTCAAAGTCTAAAGGGCCAAGAAGGGAAAATCCATCTCCCGCTCAAGACAACCCTGGAAACATAGACACGACAAACAACTTCAAAGCGCTGGGAAATGAAGGTGAATCGACGGATCCAAGCAAAGCCGCCCAAGTTGAAGAAGAAAGAGGCGACCAAATCCCGGAAACCGGAGGAACTCAAAAAACAACAGAAGAAGTGGAAAAACCCATCTCCCCTCTAAGGAATGGAGCGGCTCAAGGCATCGAGGAGGGAGAGATCTCGTCAAGAAATGAATCAGAAGGAGCGAGTGAAGCCTGGGACACCCCAAAGAAGCCAGGCAGAGGTAGGAAATCCAAAAAAGAGAAAAGAGATCAGGAAACCTATAAGGACATTCTCAAAGGAGCGCAACCAACCATCAAGCAACTGATCGGAGTAAGGCAAACTAGGAAGCTGACCAAGGCCTCCCAAGGAGGCCACTCCCCTCCACAAAGTAACCAATGAAGTTAACTTCCTGGAACTGTAGGGGTCTAGGTAGCAAAAGGAAGGAAGAAGCTCTCAGGGACATAATCAGAGCAACGAAAACGAACATCCTACTTATCCAGGAAACCAAGATGAGTCAACGGGACTCTATAAAAGTTTCAAAAAACGTATGGAGAAGCAGCCAGGGTCTAGCCAACAACGCCAGAGGCGCATCAGGAGGGCTCTGCACCCTGTGGAACGCCTCCAAAATAGATTTGATCCGCTCAGACCTTTGCATGCATTGGATCTTCTCCCAACTGCTCCATAGGGAGTCAGGGCAAATGGTAAGTCTCTTTAATATCTATGTCCCACAACATATAGAAGAAAAAAAGAATTGTTGGAAAACCCTTCTAGACTACCTAACGGACAATGAGCTAGAAAATATCACACTAGGAGGGGACTTAAACGTAACTTTAGCCCAAGAAGAAAAACGAGGAGGATCTATCGTAAGGGACCGAGCTAGAGAATGGGTGGAGGACCTAATCTCAGCATGGGACTTAATGGATATTAATCCGACCAGGGGACGCTACACTTGGATCAACAAAAGGGTAGGTCCGGGGCATATCGCTGCCCGTTTGGACAGATTCCTTGTCCAAAGTTCATTCTTGACCCTTGGGCTCACGGCTTCCTCAGAAATCCTCCCTCACAGTACCTCTGACCACAAGCCAATTAGTTTAGAGCTAAGGAAGGAACAAGGCCAGGGGCCCATCCCCTTCAGATTCAATCCCTCATGGATATAGGATAAAGACTTTCTGCGCAAAGTCTCCAGCATATGGACTAGCAAGGTAAATGGCTCTGCGTTTTATGTTTGGGAAGAAAAATTGCGAAGGCTTAAGGTCGCGCTAAAAGGATGGGCAAAAAACAATCTGAGCCAATCGCCCTGTGCTTAGAAGCCCAAAGGCGCCTGGAGAGTCATCAGCTCGCTCTGGAAAAAAAGGAGATCACTCAGCAGGACATACTTAAAGAGGAACAACTTCAAAGGCAATGGCACAAAGCCTGCAGAGATGAAGAAGGCTATTGGAGGCAGAAGTCTCGAAGTCTTTGGCTGAAGGAAGGAGACAAAAATACTAGTTATTTCCATAAGCAAGCGGAAGCAAGGAAACACTATAAGGCTGTGACAGAAATCCAAGTCCAAAACATTACAATCTCTGAGCTAGAGGGCATTAGACAGGCAGCTTTTGAAACATTCAAAACCCTCTACTCAGAAACAGAAAGGGCAAGCATTGACCCTCAAATGTACCCCCTATCCATTGTTCCAAATCTAATAAAAGACGACATCAATCTCAAGCTTATGGAGGAAGTCACACAGCAAGAAATAAAAGAGGCGGTGGACCAAATGCACCAGGACAAAGCCCCTGGACCGGATGGATTTACAGCCAGATTCTTCCAGCAATGCTGGGAAATAATCAAATCGAACCTAACCAAAATGGTAAGGAAATCACAAGCGAGCAACAAGCTAGGAGGAAGCACAAATTCGGCCTTCCTGGCACTCATCCCAAAAGAGAAAGGAGCGCTCAGCTTTAGCCGATTCAAGCCGATCTCCCTCTGTAATACAAGCTACAAAATCCTTACCAAGGTCATCGCAAACAGATTGAAAAACGTTCTTCCTCTCATAGTACCAGAGAACTAGGGAGGCTTCATCAAAGGCAGACAAATAGCAGACAACATAATCCTGGTGTAAGAAGCTCTTCACTCAAGTCTACGCAGGAAAGATAAAGGTATGATTATTAAACTAGACCTTGCAAATGCCTTTGACAGAGTTAATCATAATTTCCTATTTGAGGTAATGAAGAAGTTCGGATTTGATCAGTCCTTCGTGAATTGGATAAGAGCCTGCATAGGGTCGCCATGGATAGCCCCCATGATAAATGGAAGAGTAACAAATTTCTTCAAAGCGTCTAGGGGTTTAAGGCAGGGATGCCCTCTATTACCCCTGCTCTACGCAATTCAAGCCTCAGTTCTTAGCTACTAGCTGGAAAATTCCAGAATCCAAAGCAACCTCCAAGGACTAAAAATAACCCAAGGTGTAAAGGAAATCAACCATGCGCAATTTGTGGACGATACCCTGCTGCTAGGAGGGGCAAGTCTGTTAGTTGCAAAAAGATTCAAAGAGGAGCTGGATCCATATGCTGCAGTGTCAGGAAGCGAGATAAGTCAAACAAAAAGTAAAATTTATGGTTGGAACATTACACCCAAAGAGATGTTGGGAATTTCCAGAGTTTTGGGGATGGAAGGGCACATCAAATGGGAGACCTTCACCTACCTGGGAATCCCTATCTCCAAGGCGGCTCCAAGGGCCTCACAATGGAATCATTTACTAGACAAACTAAAAAAGAGAATTTCCTCCTGGGGGGTGAATTGGCTTAGTCTAGCAGGGAGGATAGTCCTAATCAAATCCGTCCTGGCAAGTGTACCCATCTACCAGAACTCTTTGCTTCTAGCTCCAAGCTCCATAATTCAAAAAATGGAAGCAATGCAGAGAAGCTTCCTGTGGGAAGGGGGGAAGCAAACAGGCAGAAGACTCCACCTTATAAATTGGGACAAAATCTCCAAACCCCTCTTGGAAGGAGGCCTTAATTTCAAAAAACACCAAAGTGCAGAATCTGGCTCTAGGGGCGAAATTGCTATGGCACATAGTCAGTGGGGACATCGCGTGGAGCAAGGAAGCTCTGTGGAAGAAATACTTCAGAGGCGCAAGGAAGAGGTGCATTGAAAACCCTTGTAGAGAGGCTAAGGGGTCCCCAATCTACACTCTTTGTAAAAAGGCCATGGACCTGTTCACTCCTCACCTTACCTGGGTGCCGGGAAACGGGAAAAAAATTAAAATCTGGCAGGACTCCATTCTAGGTGATCCGCCTCTGGAATTGAGTTAGGACCTGCAATGACTAAAAGGATGGATGGACAGGCAAAATCTAAAGACACTCTTTGACATCTCTACATGGGGGACTGACAGATACAAGTCGTGGCAAGGTTGGGAAGTGGGCAACCTGCCCCCGGACTTAGAAAATGACTGGTGCGCCCTAAAGCTCAGCCTGCAGGGGAAAGCCCCCATTAAAAAAAAAGGGAAAGATGAGAGAGGATGGGGGAAGAACGCTAAACCCTACTCCACCTCATTGGGATACAACACCTTCCGAAACATTCCTCATGTTCCACTTTGGAAATCCATCTGGAGCGCAAAAACCATTCCCAAAATAGACCTGTTCCTCTGGACTCTAAGTCACAACAGCATCCAAACAGGGGAGAACCTCCAAAATAAAGGCAAGGAGGGCCCCTTCAGGTGCCCCCTATGTTAACAAGCTGAGGAAGCCTCAGACCACCTTCTTCTTAACTATAGCTATTCAAAAGAAGTTTGGAAGCTGGCAGTTGGGTTGCAAAAGAATCTTCCTCTTCCTCAAGATATTAATTCCCTTCTCCAAAGCTGGACAACCTTTTATCCGTTCCAATTGAAGAAGCAAATCTATGCCTTGGGGCTTTGGCAAGCAATCCCAAGGTTTATCCTTTGGGGGCTTTGGTTGGAAAGAAATAACAGAGTTTTCAGGGATAAGAAAAGGAGGGCTTCACTAGTGAGTGCAAAGATTAGAGCTTTCTTTGGAGAATGGGCTAGCTCTCACCGTCATCCTCATTACAGTAGGGAGTTGGAAGAAAAAGAAGAGCTTTGGCTGGCCCAATTCCAAATTCAATTGCAAACTGGGAACACAGCCAACACCATAATTCAAGAGAACTGGGAAATAAGGACAGGAAGGAACGAATTCGACAATTGGAAAAACGAAAGGAAAGCCTACATCTTGTCCTTTGATGGAGCCTCAAAGGGCAACCCAGGTCAAGCAGGAGGAGGAGGAATAATTGTAAAGCCAAACGCAGAAGTCATGGTGCGATACACCATTGGATTATGCATCGCCACCAACAACTATGTAGAAGCAATGGCACTGTGGCAAGACCTGTGCCAAGCCATAAGGAATGGAATCCGAAACCTGATTATCATAGGAGATTCCCGTATGTTAATTAGTGCCATAGCCCATTCTACAAAAACTCAAAGTGCATAGCTCAATAACTTGCTGGCCATAATTCGCCTCCTCCTTAAAAGGCTTGACACATACCAAGTGTTCCATGTTCTGTGGGAGTTGAATAAAGAAGCGGATGAGGAGGTAAATAGAGGCGCTCTGCTGGCACAAGGACGCATGAGTACAAGCGACCAACTATCCACGGTGGATCTACCTTGACCCGCCTTAATACCCAAAGGAAAGCCCATGCAAGTTGCAAAGAAGGGGACAGGATCAAATTGACAATGCCAGGAATCATCCAATGAAGGGGTGCGAGACAGAACAAATTGGGCAAAGGACGACCCAAAAAAGATCGGATCTCTTGCACAGAGAAGACAGCAAGACCATCCCCCCATACCTCTTGGGAAAAGCAACGATGGGCGAAATGATGAACGCAAGGCGAGCAAGATTAAATTCGTTTGCACCCTTAGCCTGAGAGCAGACCCATTCTTAGCCGTGAAGAGAGCCAAAGGAGAGGATTCAGAGCACGAGAGCCAGAGGAGGAGAGATGGCCGCGAGTTCCAGCTGAAATCTCACCATTGAGGAGCGACTGAAACAACTCGATGAAACGCTGGAAAAATTGAAGCAGACGCTCCAGTATCAACTCAATTTCCTGGAGAACTTAGACACGGAGGCAGGCAGATGGCTGGAGCAACTGGAGCAGGATATCTCTACTGTAAAAATTGGATTCACAGAGGAGCTTGGCAAGCTACACCAGGAGCTGAAGAGCCCAAAAGACGAATTTGAGGAAAGGATCGGTCAACTGGAAGGAAAAATGTCTAAGTTAAACATCGAATGGGGGAAGGATCCCAAAGAGTAGTCAGCCTTTGGGTCTGTAGCGATTTCTACCCTTTCAAGCATCTTGACATTTTGTATAGAAGTCAAGGCTTTAAAATAAGTCTGGTTTCAGGAGATCTAAATCGCCTTCGGGGATGTTTGTTAAATCTGGCAATTCTAGTAGTGCATCTTAGCTTATTGTAGGCAGTTGCTCAGTGAAGCTCTGCCATTTTGTAACCGAATAGTGGCTAGTCCACAATTAATACAAATTCCGCTAAACGTTTTTGTCAAAAAAAAAAACATAGTTCTCCAATAGTGCCTTGTAGTCAACCTAGAGAGTCTTGAGCCCAACATGCCTTGGGATGAAGCAAATGTTTGGGGTTAAATTTATTGAGTTTGACTAGAGCTCTTGGGCATAAAACTTTTTGCACCCTTATTTTATGCTTATAGTCTCACTATATCATACTAAACACATAACAAGATTGTTCATTGCATTGCACATTGAGCTATAAATGTAAAACAACGTAAAATGATATATTTTTGGAATAACACATTAGCTTAGGGGTTGGCTTGTAGACCTAAGTAGCGTGTCTTAAAGCATTAGATACTTATTATACGTGTTTGGCCTAACTTGTAAGGAAATTGAGTAACAATTTTGTATCTACTTTTCTCTCTCTGACCATGGAAATCTCTTTATTAACTATTTAATAGAAAACCATATATATGTCTTGTGTGATTCTTCTTTGCTTATGTTTATATTTGTTGCATTTAGACTAAAACAAGCACAAGGTTAGACTAGTGGTGAATATTGTTATGTTTTATCACACATATTTGGCTATTGCTTAGATTATTTAGCTTGATTGGTTGTATCCACACCATAATTAGTAAGGCTTTTATTGTATGCACGGTTTAATATCCTTGGGTGCCCAAATGCAAGGCTAGGCTCCTATAGATCGAATCATTGTTCCACATGCTTCACACAATCTTATAAAAATAACATATTTGTTACATGTAATAAGGAC
>JZKD02S2054700.1:0-11499 GCA_000966675.3 Picea glauca | reverse complement strand
GAGGGGAAAAACGTGGGGAGTGTGGGAAATGAATGTGACACGGGGGAGCGACCTTCTCTGATACCAATGTGAAAGACACAAGGGTTTCTTAATGAACAACTTCACTCTGAATCCATAATAAGATATGTAATAATAATTGATTGTAAAAATGATGATGTTACAAAGATAGGGCTTGCCTATATATATATATATGCCCTTTATGGTTTTTATGAAGACTCATGACTTTTAGTCATGACCTTTTATTACATTAATGTTTTATTTTACTTTATTTATTATTTTAATGTCTTTATATTACATTATTTATTTATTGTAACAAAAGGGCAACATATCAGTCAAGAAAAAGGGCAGCATATCAGTCAAGAAAGGCTACGTATATCCATGTTAGGTGAGGCTGTATATCAGTCTTGTAAAGGACAACAAAGCAACACCCAGGCAACGTATGGTATCTTCCACAGTGCTGGTCAATAACAAGAGATTATATCAGCCAAGTCTCTCTACTTCTACAAGGTCTTACAGTCTGGTATAAGTCGTCTTGGCAAGTTCATTTAAGAGTAGATTTTTCATGGTGGATATTTGTAAGTGATCATACATTATTAATGCAATAAAGGAAGATTGTTTGCTGGGGTTTTCCCCCAGGGTATATGTGTTGTTGATGTGCATGCTTATGCATCTACATGGTTATTGCTATTCAGTTATGATTCTATATTGTTGAAATGTATTAAGTTGGAATCAAAGTGTTGAAAAATTTAAAGAAATAATCCGCAAAAGAAATCAAGCTCATAATTTAACATGGTATCGGAACTTAGGGTGTGTTAAGCTTGTTGAAGTGCAACAATAGGGTACACACAGATCCAAGCGAGCTTGATTAAGTTTCCAACATAAGGTCCATGGCATCCTGCATTTCAGTCAGGGCCGAGGATAGGCTCGAAGGAGCTGGCAACTTCAATGTGTGGAAGCTATGGATAACAAATATCTTGCAGGAGCATGATCTTGAGCAATATGTGACCACAGTGGTGGAGGAACCCACCACTAATGCAGGAAGAGCGGCCTTCAGGAAGAGTCAAGCAAAGGCCAAGTGAATCATCTTTGACTCAGTCAAAGACAGTATAATGCCAGCGATGACTTCGTTAATGACTGCCAATGACTATATGGTACCTTGGTGAATCTGTATGAGAAATAGGCTCCAAGTCAGAAGAGGACACTTAAGCACAAGCTTAAGTATTTGAAGATGGAGAAAGGTGAATCAGTAGTATCTTTTTGTTCCAGAATAGCCTAGATCAAAGATCAACTTCTGCTCACAAGTGTCACAGTGGACGATGATGACTTTGTGTAGGCCATATTTGATGGTCTTCCTTCTTCATGGGAGACTTTATTATCTAGTGTGAGTGGGAAAGAGATTCAACCCACGTTTGAGAGGTCATGGAATGATTGCCTCCAAGAGGAGAGTTGCACTGCTATTAAGAGCGAGCCAACCAAAGTAGAGCATTCAACATTAGCATCAAGATTCAAGGGAAAGAAGAACGTCACTTTCTAGAAAGGCTCTCAGAGGAAGTCAAACACCAAAGGTATGTTCAAAGGCAAAAGTATTGATACATCTAAGATTAAATGTTTTAGTTGCAATAAGTTGGGTCATTTTGCTAGAGACTGCTGGTATAGGAAAAAAAATTCAAGGAAAGGGAAACATCATGCCTCAATTGCTGAGGATGATGAATCCAAACAAAAACAAAAAAGTCCTAAAGAAAAAGAAATTAGAAAATAATATTACTTGGTTTCTGCCTTATCCAGTTCAGTTTTCACGGGGCTGTAAACTTGGTTAGTAGACAGTGGTGCATCAAAGCACATGAGAGGGTACAAGGAGATCTTCTCAGATTTCAAGACAAAATCTTTTGCAGAGCAAGTTGAGCTTGGGGATGATAGAGGGAGTAGGCTCTATCTCCTTCAGATTTGAATCTGGGGCTAAGCTTCATGTTGATGAAGTATTATATGTTCCAGGGCTCAAGAAGAATCTTCTATCTGTTGCAACCCTTAAGGACAAAGGATATTGGGTGATCTTCAAGGATAGGAAGGCACTACCGTGGGCTAAAGGTAGCCACTTCCGTGGGCTAAAGGTAGCCACTTGAGTACAACATAACCCATTGGGACTCGCAGAGGAGGAGTGTACGTCATGACAGGACAGTCAGTTCATGCATTGGCTCATGATCCGACTAGCTCCAACGAGTTGTTGCACATAAGACTTGGACATCTTCATTACAAAGCACTTCCAGATCTGTAGAACATGGTATATGGCATGCCCTCTATTTCTCTTAGTAAAAATGAAATTTGTAAAGGATGCATGCTAGGTAAAAATATAAATAAAGCATTTCCCTAATAGTGACAACAGAGCTTAAGGCATCTTAGATCTGGTTCATTCTGATGTATGTGGTCCCATTTCATCTCCCTCACTCAGTGGTTGTTTGTATTATGTCATTTTTATTGATGATTACTCAAGAAAATGTTGGATATATTTCCTTAAAGCTAAAAGTGACACATTTGATAAATTCAAAGAGTATAAAGACTTTATTGAAAAGTAGACAGAGAAACACATCAGAACCCTTAGAATAGACAATGGAGGAGAGTTTGAATCTCTCTAGTTTGAGGATTTCTTCAAGGAAGCAGGAATCAAGAGACAATTGACCGTGCCATATAACCATCAACAAAATGGAGTTGCTAAGAGGAAAAACAGGACAATTTGTGAGGCAACGAAAGCCATGATGTTTGACCACGATCTGCCAAATTCTTTATGGGAAGAAGCTACCTCTATTGCCGTGTATATTCAGAATAGGCGTCCACATGCTATCTTGAAGGACAAGACTCCTGAAGAAGTCTTTTCAGGGATCAAACCTGAAGTTCGACATCTAAGGATATTTGGGTGTTCAGTGTATATTCATGTCCCTAAGGAAAAGAGGACAAAGATGGAACCCTCAGGCAAGAAAGGGGTTTTTGTGGGGTACAGTGAGAACTCCAAGGCTTACAGGATATATGTACCAGGTTAGAGGCAGATAGAGGTAAGCAAAGATGTGACTTTCCATGAGGAAGCTGCATTCAAGAAATCCAGAGAGCTTCAACAGGAATCAGAAGCAGTTCAACCAACTTCACCCTCTTCTGAAAATGAAGAGTTAGATGATCAGAGGGAGGAACCTCATGAAGGGCCAAGTGATGAGCCCCTAGAACCTGTTGAAGAGTTAGAAAGAACTCTTGAAGAACCTCTTGCCAAAAGGAAGCCAGGGTGGCTTAAAGAAACAATGTAGGAAGCAAAACAGATAGCTGCTCCCAAAGAAACTTTCACTTTCAGGGAAAGTAAGAGGCCTCACAGGTTTGGAGGCTATGTTGCACTGATGAGCAACATCAATGATGCCAGACCTTCGTCATTTGAAGAAGCAGATAAATTACATGTATGGAAGCATGCCATGCTTGAGGAATACATGTCAATTCTAAAGAACAATGTCTGGGACATTGTGCTGAGGCCAAAGGACAAATCAATAGTCTCTTCCAAATGGATCTATAAGATCAAACATGCAGCTGATGGGAGTGTGGAAAAGTTGAAAGCAAGATTTGTAGCCAGAGGCTTCATTCAGAAAGAAGGAATTGACTACGAGGAGACTTTTGCCCAGTAGCCAGGTATACCTTAGTTCGAGCTATTATTGTATTAGCTTCAGTTCTTGGTTGGAAGCTACATCAGATGGATGTAAAAACAACATTCTTGAATGGAAAGATTGAATAAGAGGTCTTTGTGGAACAATAAGATGGTTTTGTAATGCATAACAAAGACACTCATGTATGGAAGCTAAGGAAGGCCTTGTATGGTCTTAAGCATGCTCCCAGAGTTTGGTATGACAAGATTGATGGCTTTCTTAAAAGCCTGGGCTTTCAGAAAAGTGATGCCGATCCAAATCTGTACTTCAAGGTAAGAGGGAACCAACCTGTTATACTAATCCTGTATGTTGATGATCCCTTTCTAACATGAGATGAAGGGCTAATAGCCTAGTGTAAGAGGGAGCTAATCTTAGAATTCGAGATGAAAGACTTAGGCTTGATGCATTACTTCCTAGGATTGGAAGTGTGGCAAAGACGGGGGGAGATATTTCTGGCATAAGGAAAATACACAGTGGATGTATTAAAGAAGTTTGGTATGATGGATTGCAGATCCATGTCTACTTCGATGGTTACCAACCTAAGGAAGCGGCATGATTCTGATTCAGGTTCATATTTGGTGGATCCCACCATGTATAGGCAGTTGATTGGATCATTAATGTTGATAAAATATAGACAAGAACAATAAGATGGCGGAAAAGGCTCACTAGCCAACTCTATTGTATTCACACCAATGGTACATATTTATAGTACAATGGGTGATGCCACCACATAGAGAGATTTGCTCTAGATCCTAAAATCATGCATGATGACTAGGATAGACAATCTTAACTAACTCATTAGTCATCAGTTGAGGATATATTACTAATATCCTAAATGAATAATACAACTATAGGTGACAATTAGACTTAGTGATTGGTAAGGTAAGCCATAGGCTAACATCCCCCCCCTCAATCACAAGTCCGATCAATAATACCAACAATAAAGCATAAACTGGTATCAAATCCAAGTCTTCATACTGAAACTCCTAAGCTGAGCCTCAATGAAGAACTGCCTAAAAAACCGCCAATATGGATGCTAAATGGTTCATCTGAAATGAACTGGAAGAGAGCTAAGATATGGAAGTGAACAACTGCAATATCTGAACATTCCCTGATTGCTTGACAATTCAATCATTTTGCCAAGTATTTTAGCTAGAAGAATCTAATGTCTTCAACTAATTGGTGAACTTGTAGCATCACCACTCTACTATCAGTGTATCACTGAAGTGCTCTCTGAATCTCTGGTTTGGGATAACCACTAACCAATTGATACCATGTATCTGATGTTTTTTTTTTTTTGGATGACCACTAACCAATTTTGACACTTTTAGGTGTCCAACAACATCCCAATGTATAATGTGTATGATTCAATTGCAAGTCATTGAACCATAATCCTGCCAAAGTCTGCCATCTACAGACTGCAGTTGCCCATTTGACAAATTTCATGCCCATTTGGCATATTTGTTGTCGAAACTTTCGGTTTGACAACCATCTTCAATTCCATCATCAATTCCCCCCTTGTCAGCTGAAAGGAGAGACCATAAGTGGTTTCATGAACCATCGTCATTTGATATTTGAACTCCTCCCTTAAGGTGCAAAAGAGTTACATCATTGTACTCCCCCCTTCTAGGATCAAGAAAGTACCTTACTTATGCCATTTGTGTATAACATGAAGTGGGCATGGGGAAAAAACCACATGTTATCTCATCCCGTGAGGGCCATGCTCGAAAGCTACGCCATAAGGGGACCACTTATGTGAGGTACAAAAATGTTATGTGCTGCAAGATTGGTCATTATTCGAGATTGAATTCTACGGTAAGATTCATATAATCGCTTGGTTGTTGATGACCGATGCCAAGGATCGATCCACTCATAGTGAATCTTCAATCTTGCAGGTTTCTTCAATGTTGAACATCTGTCTGAAGAATGGTTATGCTTGCCACAATGCTGGCAAGGATGGAGATCAAAACACTAATTCTCCATGTGACCAACTCGATTACAATGTTGGCACTTTTCATTCTGATGTTGAACTTGAGTAGGTGAAGTTGAAACTTCTTGAAGGAATCCAACACTTTGGAACTGAATTGGTTTGGAATAATCAGGAATATGAAAGGTAACTTCCTTGTTATATCCAAGTCCTGTTCTATTCTTGTTGTAGTTGATTTCTTCTCAAGGTCTGATGATGGGCTTGGAAAGAGTATTCTGCACCTATTGCTTTCACATCTGTGAAAGTTGATTTATTGCATGTTGTTGCATCATTGAAAGGTTTTCTTCACTGAACTTAAAAGAAAACTCTTGAAATGTTGGTTCATGAATACCTTCATTTTCGTTTGAAACTGCTTTTGAAGTTGTATCATTGTGTTGTTCTTGCACCGAATGTTGAACATAATCATTATCATCATCATCATCATTATAAAGAGGGTTGTGTTGAACAAAAACTAGTTCAGAACACTTCACTGGCTTTTGATTTTTGAGATCTATCAACTCATCATTCAGTAGTTGGGATTGTTCTTAGATTAGTATGCACATAGATTTTGCTTAGATCTATCAACCATGGTGCAACAAACTGCCATCGCTTCAAGACAAGAGTTCCAAAGACTATCTTTGAAGTTTCCGCGGGAAGTTTCACAGGCTTCCAACGAAGATCTATTGTTGTTCGTGTTGCATGAGTTGGCTAGTGAGGAGATGATCATCACTTGGCTTGCATAAATAAATGTGGATTTCTTAAGCCCTACCCTCAAACAAAGCTCTTCCTGGCAATTATTTCGCTGTAGAAATTAATCAAATCCGCTACAAGCTTTGGCTGAGCTGAGCTTTGCTCTTTTATAGATTTGGAAATAGGTCTTCAACTTCTAGATAATGCGTTGGCTAGGTCCTTCGACCTTCCTGTTAAAAGGTATAACTACTGACAACATTTCACTTTAGTTTACATTTTAATTGCGGATGGCAACCTTCAACAAATTGTATTTGAATGGAGAATATAAAAAACAATGTATCTCAATAAACCCACACATATTCTGCCACTGCTGTAGAGAGACAATGCACTAGATAATAAAATCATGTGCTAATTTTTGAAGAAGTGCAAAAATGGAATCTCATGATCCATAATTAGATCGATGGAAAGGCTGGAGGACAATTTTTAGAATTTCACTTTACACTCTGCTAGTAAATCAAATACCCATTGAATTCATCAAAAGGAAATAGATACCTGGAGGTAGTGATTAATGGGTGGTTCAATGCAGATCACTGAGTATTGAACAGATCACTAGACACAGATCTCATCAACGGATTTACCTTTGCCACAACAACATAAGTATCAAATCTGCACATCGATCCTTTTCAATTGTCTGCCTTCACGATTTGTCCTTCATTGATTTCACCTTTCGGGAGAGGTCCATCTACTTTGTCAACTTGAAACAACCTTCAAAGCAACAACTGCCTATACTTTTCCTCATGGATTTGATCTCTCATTAACTACATTTCTCATGGAACACTACCAATAAATAAACTGCAACGCTATGAAAAACTACCATAGGTGACATGAGGCCCTTAAGACTAAACCTTGCTCTGATACCAATTGATAAAATATAGACAAGAACAACAAGATGGCGGAAAAGGCTCACTAGCCAACTCTACTGTATTCACACCAATGGTACATATTTATAGTACAATGGGTGATGCGACCACTTAGAGAGATTTGCTCTAGATCCTAAAATCATGTATGATGATTAGGCTAGGCAATCTTAACTAACTCATTAGTTATCACTTGAGGATATATTGCTAATATCCTAAATGAATAATACAAATATAGGTGACAATTAGACTTAGTGATTGGTAAAGTAAGCCACAGGCTAACAAATGTACATGATCCACACCAGGCCAAATATATGCTATGCAGTGATTGCAATGAGTTAGTTCATGACTGAACCGAGACAGAGACACTAGGTGGTAGCAAAGCACATCTTGAGATATCTCAGAGGGACCATTATCGATGGTCTGAGATATACATCTAGTGGTGGTCTATTTCTGCATGGGTATGCAGATGCTGAATGGGAAGGAAGCCTAGTGGATCGAAAAAGTACTTCCGGATACTGCTTCAGTTTAGGATCCGCTATGATCTCTTGGTCAAGTAGGAAACATGGGTCCATTGCACAAAGTACAACAGAGGTTGAGTACATTACAACAAGTGATGCTAGCAAGGAAGCAGTATGGCTCAAAAAATTGGTTTCTGGGTTGTTTGGTGACAAGCTCGAGACGACGGTGGTTCACTGTGATAATCAAAGTTGCATAAAACTGAAAGAGAACACGATATTTCACGACGGGTCAAAAACATATTGACATGAAGTACCACTACATCCGAGACTTGGTCCAGAGAAAAACTGTAAAGTTACAGTACATAGCCATGAGCGATCAGGTAGCTGATATCTTGACCAAACCTTTGCCATTGAGACAATTTGGGCAGTTGAGAGGCAAGCTTGGTGTCGCTGATAATGACTCCCTCCCTGAGAGGGAGTGTTAAATTTGGCAGCATCAATAGTCATTCTCCAATGAGAGGCCATATGGGCCACCCTGATGCTAGCCAGGGAGATTTGGAGAATCAACCAGTCTTGTGAGGTATTGACAAAAGCCAGAGGGAACGTACAACCTCTGTGAGTCAAACCAAAAGTTAGGACGAACAAAATGTTATGTAAGTCTAATGCAAAAGTCAGGGGGAACGCACAACCTCTGTGAGCATAGACAGACAAACGAAATGTTATGTAAGTCTAGTGCAAAAGTCAGGGGGAACGTACAACCTTTGTGAGCATAGACAGACTAGTGCAAAAGTCAGGGGGAACGTACAGCCTCTGTGAGCCTAGTCAAGCCTTGTGAGCCATGAGCAAAAGTCAAGGCATCTAGCAAAAGTTAGGTTGAACGTAAAATTCCTATGAGCTAGAAACAAACGATTTTCCTGATATTGCAAATGATGTAAATGTATTGATCTAGTGCGTTGGCATGTGTAACATTATCCACCATGAAGAGAATTTGAATTGCCATGATAAGAGTTGATTTGAATGAGTTGTTAAACTCATGTTGTAAAACGTCAAAGTTGTCAAGTTTGTCGCATGTTCGCCATGCATGACATGTGCATGCTGAGTTAGTTCGCTTGCATTGTCAAGTCAAGGGCTAGTTGTAATTGAAGTCTCAAGTCAAGTTCTATTTTGGAACTCATGTCCAAGGTCTATTTTCTGAAGTGTAAAGTCGAGTTAGGAAAGCATGCATTCAAGCTCCTAATTCGAGCCTTCCTCCATCACCTCTCCATGCCTTTATATGAAGAGGTCGACCCTCATTCTAGATACAAGGCTTTTGGAGCATGTGGTTGAGCAGCAAGTGTGTTATACAGTGTGAGGGAGACAAAGCTAACTGGCTGCACGTATATCAGTTAGCAGGCAACATATATCAGTTAGAAAGGCAGCGTATATTCCTGTTAAGAAAGGACAACATATCAGTCAAAGAAAGGACGACATAATAGTTAAGAAAGGACAGCATATCAGTCAAAGAAAGGACGACATAATAGTTAAGAAAGGACAGCATATCAGTCAAGAAAAATGGCAGCATATCGGTCAAGAAAGGCTGCGTATATCCCTGTTAGGTGAGGCTGTATATCAGTTCTGTAAAGGACAACAAAGCAGTACTCAGGCAACGCATGGTATCTTCCACAGTGCTGGTCAATAACAAGAGATTATATCAGCCAAGTCTCTCTACTTCTACAAGGTCTTACAGTCTGGTCTAAGTTGTCTTGGCAAACTTATTTAAGAGCAGAATTTTCATGGTGGATATTTGTAAGTGATCATACATTATTAATGCAATATAGGAAGATCGTTTGCTGGGGTTTTTCTCCCTGTACAGGGTTTGCCCGGGGTATATGTGTTGTTGATGTGCATGCTTATGTATCTACATGGTTATTGCTATTCAATTATGATTCTATATTGTTGAAATGTATGAAGTTGGAATCAAAGTGTTGAATAATTTAAAGAAATAATCCGCATAAAAAATCAAACTCATAATTTAACAGCACCAACTCCTTGTTCCTTGTGAATTGTCTCATCAGGCTAAGAACATATGCATGATTATATAGAAATTTGATGACACCCCCAGCCAATTCAATGATATCCATGATCCAAGAAATTTTGCCCACGTGCTCTAAAATCAAATTAATGCAATGGGCATCATAAGGAGTCGAATACAACGTCCAATACCTCTGCATAAGCAACTTGCCAACAACCACATAATTAGTAGTATTATTTGTTATGACTTCGACAACATGCTACAGACCTATCTCCTAGATGAACCCATCCAACAATTGACATAATAGCTGTGCATCTTTAACATATGCAGTTGCATCAACATATTTGATAAACATTGTCCCCTTGGAACTATTAAATAAGAAATTTAGAATGGTCCTGCCCTTTCTATCTGTTCAATCATCATGGTGCATCTTGTGATCTCCCACGACTCTTTAAGCTCATCCAATCTGCAAGTGCAATCAGACTTTTCCCCTTGAAAGAGAGGCCCGCTCAAATCATCATAGGTAGGGGCCTTGTACCTCAAGCTAATTATAGGAACAACTTCAAACATTGATTTGTAGAAATCATGGTGCATCTCGTGATCTCCCATGACTCCCTAAGCATCCAATCTGCAAGTGCAATCAAACTATTCTGCTTGAAAGAGAGGCCCGCTCAACCCATCATAGGTAGGGGCCTTGTACTTCAAGCTGACAATAGAAACAACTTCAAACATCGATTTGTACAATATGTTGTTCTAGGCAATGCTGAAAGTAATGTCACTCCATAGAAAACATCTCGACACAATCTTGTCAGCTTCTTGCTTCTCCCTTTTTCTTAACCAGTGACTCAATAGAAGGTTGTGCCCTAGCAAAGGACCTCGGAACAAAGAAAGGTGAGCTTGCCAAGGGCATTTTGGAAGGTGTGGTTGAGGATTGAGTTTCACTTCCTCAGTTTCCCTTTTGCTGAGAAGCATGTGGTTCTCGAGGTTCTTGCTACTCCTCCATCTGCAATTTCAAGCCTTAATGATTCTCTCGTCCTTCTTATTGATATTAATAATTTATTGAGTGGCAACATGGACGACTTCCAGAGAAGATGCAATGCAAATTTTCACTTCATGCCCTGGAATTTTGGCAAGGTGGTATGTCAAGCTGCTGATCCCACTATTCATTTCCTTCGTGCACAACTTTGCAATTCATCCTTTGCTGATTATGAAGGTCAAGTGACCCACCATATTCCCATAGTGGGGCCAATGCTTTCGGCATTTCCTTAGGGAACTGATTCAACCTAGGGCACAAAAAGAAATGGAAATCAACAAAAAAAAATACTGCAAACAAAATATCAGACCTAATAAGCATTAGATCTCCCATTAAAAATTAGCGAGAAGAGGCAAATCTAATGGACATTGTAAACCCTATCTTAAATCTTGAAAGACAAACAAAATGCAAGCTTAAATATTTATAGATGCCTGCGAATATAGAAACAGTACATCGGAATTAATTCCCACTCCACAGTAGCTCTGCTAATGGTGATGAAAACACTTTATTTCCCCTCAGCTCGATGAAAGACGCTGAAAAAATTCTCTGTGCTCAATACCCTACCTCTGTTTTTCAAATGAGATCCAAAACAATAATAATCAGATCTTAAAGGGTTAATGGCACAGACCAGGGCATAAATTCCTTCAACTCACAATATTTTAGGAATATATCGTGATATTATTGTAAGTTTGAGGATATCTCAATATTTTGAGGCTATAATATCGCTGCCTTGGAAGTGTCACGATATAT
>JZKD02S2054689.1:21472-44946 GCA_000966675.3 Picea glauca | reverse complement strand
AAAACCATTAGGGATGTTGAATTGAATTACTCAATCACTGAGAAGCAAGCCTATGCCCTTGTCAAGTCCCTTAGGCACTTTAGAAGTTATGTCAGATACAACAAGATCAAAGCTTATGTGCCTTACCCCACTGTCCAAGATGTTCTTTAACAACAAGATTGCCTTGGGACTAGGGGAAAGTGGGTGTCGAAAATTCAAGAATACAACTTAGAGATCAAGCCCACTAAGATTATCAAGGGACAAGGCTGAGCCCAAATGTTGTTTGAAAGTAATGAGGAAGCCATACAGATGGGAGAAAATGAGAAAATTAACGTGATAGTGAGTGAGCTAGAACATGATGAATGGTATGTTGACATTATCTACTACTTGAAGAACCTTTCATTCCTCGACCACTTGGTAGATCACAAGAAGAGAGTGTTGAAGCTAAAGGCTATGAAGTACTATTTAACCCAAGATGGCCTAGGTTGGAAGAACCCTGATGGAATCATCCTTAGATATGTAAACAAAGATGAAGCTGATCGATTAATTAAGGAACTTCATTCAAGGTATTGCAGTGGTCACTTCACTGCCGCACCACCACCCTTAAGATATTAAGAGCTAGATATTACTGGTCTACATTGTTCAATGATACCTATCGTTATGTCAGGGTTTGCTAGCCTTGTCAATTCTTCACAGGAAAAAAATGATTGCCTACGTTGCCTTTGAAACCGGTCATTGTTGAAGCTCCTTTTCAACAATGGGGTTTAGACTTCATTGGTGAATTTAAGGGAAACTCCAACAATGTATATCGTTGGGTTTTGACCGCTACACATTATTTTACTAGGTGGGTAGAGGCCATCCAAACGAAGAAGGCGACCGAGGAAGTCGTCATGATTTTTCTCGAGGAAAGGATAATAACATGGTTCGATACCTCTACCAAAATCACTACTGACAATGCCAAGGAATTTAACTCCCTTGTTCTAGCAAACTTTTTCTTCAAGTACGTGATCGTCTTATCTCACTCTTTGAACTACTATCCCCAAGGAAATGGATTGGCATAATCAAGTAATAAGAATTTGATGAATATCATTAAGAATATTGTAGGAGAAAACAAGAAGGCTTGGGGTAGTAAGATCAGGTGTGCTTTATGGGAAGACCATATCACGACTAATACTTCCATAGGAAAGACCCCGATTGAGCTAGTATATGGATTGGAAGCCAAACTACCCATCAACCTCTAGATTCTTGCCCTTCGATTTGCACAACAATATATGAATGACAACGGGGATTTGAAAGGGCGAATCAAAAAATTGATATAACTGGATGAATATAGGGGGAACACTTCGGATCAAATGGCACATAACCAAGAGAAGATCAAGGAAATGTTTGATCACAAAGCGAGACAAAGCAGTTTTAAAGAAGGCGACCATGTACTAATGTGGGACAAGAGAAAGGAGAAACCATGAATGCCCACAAAGTTTGACAGTTTATGGATTAGGCTCTACCAAATTGAGAGAGAGGCTGGTGTTAACTCCTTTATCTTGGCCATGTATGAGGGAGAGAATCTATCGTTACCAGTTAAAGAATACCTTTTGAAACCCTATTTTCTTGAAGGAACCTGACCTTGTAGCATAGATTAGTGTAGGTTAGGTAGGGCATTTGCATCCTGCATTGCATTTGTATATATCTTGCATCATGCATTCATACTAGTATGGTCTTGCACCTTCTCATATATATTGCATTCTCATTTGTATATAATGCATACATGTTAGGAACTTACTTTTGATCGTAATATATTACTTCTTTATCACTTATAGTTTAGTGAAAACTTTTCCTTTCAACATGATTTGGATTTATCACTAACTCTAGTGGATCACATCCACTAGATGATACTTCTAAAGAGTGCTTTTGTTTGAAGTGGGTGCAGGATTGCAGGTCTTGGACAACTAGAGATGCTGAGGTTCTCATGCACTCTACGATGAGCACATGTCCCCATGTTGGAGTAAAATGTTACTCCCCATGCCTATGGGTAACTAGAGGAGATCATGTCTCCTAGCCCACAATGGAGACAAGGATCCCGACCATGATGATGATAAACATGTCAACAGATGGTAGCCAAAGAACCCCCCGCATTAGCCTTTACAACTACAGTTCAACCAAGGATCATCACATCCAAACAACCCGTTGATGAAAATATATGGAAAACCTTATACCAATATTTTCAAATCTTACTTGTCTAAGGTAAGATAGGCAGAATTATAACCCTATGTTTATAGCCAAAATAAAAAAATTGAATTGATTTGCAAGCAATAAGTACTAGGAACCAATGTTGTCTTTTATGGTTAAATGTGTAATAAAGAAAGAAAAGAAAAATGTTGTTTGTTTGTATGAGAAATTTAATAACAAGCAGAGTGTAAATATGATAAATATCACAGAATAATACATACGAGAGACCAAAAATCAGGTTAGCCATTTTATTGATTGCATTTCAAGTTACAACCAAAATCCCGTTTTCATACCCCTGCGAGGGTAAGGACCAAAATCAAACATAGAAATCTTTGGTGAGCACCACACACAAGACTCTGATATCAAGAAGAGACAAAGACTATAGATGATGGATTAGACTAGCCCAAAAAACACCATTGCTTGACTCTACAAAACATCCGTAAATAAATGAAACACTAATTCATAATCAAATCAGAATACACAGACTATCAAGACAAAAGGATTAACTTTATGAAGCGTGCTTCTTAGAAATGCTTCTCAGTTCTTAGTCTTGCCACCTTCAGTAAGACCTTGCTATCAACAAAAGGGTTAAGACTCTATGATAACTCATAAATGGATAGAAGTAATTAATCTTCTAAGAGCATACCTTTATCAAAAGTTCTTTTCTAATTCTCTCCTCCCTCTTTGTCCCTTCAATTGATTTCTCTTTTATCTCCTCAAAGTAGTTGTGATAGTTCTCAACTACCTTTAGTTAAGTCATAAATGATTTTTGGTTATCTAGGGACAAATAATAAATAATCATAATAAATAGATAAAGGTAATATAAATAATAACTAATAGGTGGGACCCTAATTTCTTTTAATTATCCTTAATTTTCAATTTCCTTCTCGTTCTTCCATATTATTTTTTAAATAAATCATGCCACCTCATCAAATATACACATGAGCATAAATAGATCAACTTAGAACATCCCTTGTCTCTCCCAAAATGTCATCCGTATAGCATATAAATCACATCCAATAATTAAATTACCCAAACATGTGCATCAAACCCCCCTTAACCTAGACAAATGCTCAAAGAAGTTATGCAACTTGACAAGTTAGGTTTGGATAAGGTCTCAGGGTGTCCTATTGGGCTAACCTCTCTTAAGTTTGGGGTGTTTCCCATATGGGATCCAATCAAAGTCATGTAAGTGTATGAGGTGGAATAGGGTAAGTATTTGGGCATGGTGTGGATGTAATAACATGAAAATGTAAAGTCTTACTTGTGGGTGCCTTTGTAGAGGGCGAGCTGCACCTTGTCATAAATGCAATTGTTTCCTAGCCCATTCATTGCCTTTTATTCTTAGCTTTATTTCTTTTGATATTTTTCTTTCAAGGGAAAAGTTGAGGGCCATTATCCTAGCTTGATGACCAGAGGTGACAACGTTATCTACAAACACTTCACATAAATGAGAAGGTTGGCTTGTGATGATACCCCCTTTCTCTTGGCTATGCCACCAAGAGCCACTACCCTGGTTTGATGGCCAGATAGGTGGTAGTGTCATATCGCTACATGTCCATGGTCATAATAGGTCGTCTCATGATGAGACCTCCTATCCATCAACTAGTACCTTGAGTGTTTATGTATCTTATGGGTCCCCTTTTCTTACTGATAATATTTTCAATGCTTTCTCGGGGATCCCTGGGTGAAGTATCTCAAAGGTTTAAACATTGTCTTTTAACTTTTTCCAACTACTTTTACCCTTTGGGCCTATAGCCCCTTCTTCCCACAAGGTAAGGTACAACCCTTCCTAGCATAGCCAATCCCAATGCCCAAACAGGGATAGGGGGGATGGAAGGAATAAGGATGGAAAGTGGTAATTATGGAGGGCACATATGATGACTTTTCACAGACCCACCCAGTAGTAACCCATCCTAACGGGAAACCAACTTACTAGGGCACCGTGTTACCCTTTTAGGTATAAACGAGGCAAAGAGCATAATTTCCAATAAAACGTCATGAAATGAAGAAGGATTTAATACACCATTTTCAAGTACTTCAAAAATCAGAGTGATACATACTATGATACCCGAAATCATTACCTCATGGAGCAAGACCCACCACTACTTCAGGACCAGGCCGGTGAGATGGATATTGCTGCTGGTGATGAATGGACTGCACTGAACAAAATAGGGGCCCTCCGAGGCCATGCTCAAGTCGTCTCGCTCTCGATACTCCATGTCTAGAACCTATGGGCCTCGATACATTATCTCCTTAGTTATCCTTAGGCTAGGGGACAACAATGACAACATATCAGAAGAACTAGATAGTCAGATAGTTTATACATTGTTACCATGTCACAGAAGAAGAAGATCCAGCAAAAAAAAACTTGCCCAATATCCAGATCCTAGAAGTTGAAGGGGAGAGGGAAGTAGAAGGTCCAAAGTTGGATTCATAAGATTATGCTGAACCATTAAATGATAAAGAAGGTAAACATTGGAACTGCAGAAAACCCAAAGATTGCAAGCATTGGAGATTATTGGGATAATCAGAGAGTAGAAAGAATCATAGAGTTATTGCGTGAGTACATTGATTTGTTTCCAACGACATTTTTAGAGATGAAGGGATTAGAAGGAGAACTTGGAGAGATGAAGATCCATTTGAAACTAGACACTAGACCTATAAGACATATACCTTACATGTTAAATCTAGTGTATAAGCAGAAGGTGAAGGAAGAAATTGAAAAGATGTTAGAGGCTGGTGTCATAGAACATATGGAAGTATCAAAATGGATCAATCCTATGGTAGTGCAAGAAAAGAAACAAGGAGGAATCATGATCTGTGTATATTTGAGAAAGTTGAATGATGCTGTCTTACATGATCCTTTTCCTACCCTATTTACAGACGATTTTTTGGAGAATGTAGGAGGTCAAGAAGCCTATTCATTTACAGATGGGTTTTCAGGATATCATCGGATTATGATAGCACCAAAATATAGACACAAGACAACATTTGCTACATAATGGGGATAATTATCACTTTTATATGAGAGAAGTACTTTGAGCACATTTTTGAGTTTTGAGTCAAAGTATCTGTTTTGTTGAATAGCCGAGGAGCTAAGGTGGAGTGAGATGGATTGTAATTGAGGGTTAGTTCGCAAGCTGTGGAGCTTGGTGCGACATTGGTCAACCTCACCAGTACTAAACCCATGATGTAATGTGCACAACACATGACCTTTTTGACGAAGAATAATGAATAAGCAGAAGATATTTGTGGACGTAGTCTAGGGGGGGGGGGTGAACCACGGTAAAAATGGTGTCTTTATGTGTGTTATCTCTTATGTGTTGATTTTATAGGCTTGATGATGAATGAATAAATAAATGAATGAATCTGTTGAAGTTTGTTTACAATGCGCAATAGAATAGTGTGATGTTTTCTACAGAATGAATGTTATTGAATGGATAGAATAGTAGATCTAATGAATAATGGTATAGTAGAATGAATGCTGAAGTAGAAGAAGTCTAATATGCCTAACATTACCATGAGTTCCATCCCTTACATAATTACATACACTTGGGTCATGCAATCACTCATAAGTCATCTCGGGTGAGACTGGACTGTGCACTATGTGCATAGTATTGCCTTCTGATTTACTAGAGGGGCCAATGGTTTCTAGGGTTTTGTTGGAGAACTAAGTGCCATTTTGGTTGAAGAATGCACCTGCAATTTTTTCAAGGGTACTAGTGGCTACCTTTAAGGACTTTATTCATAAGTTTTTGGAGGTTTACTTGGATGTTTGGACAATGTTCAATTTATTAAAGGATCATGTGGAAGTGTTAAGATTGATGTTAGATAGATGTAGATAGTGTCAGATTTCATTGAATATTAAGAAATGTATTTTCAACGCACCTTTTGAGATTTTGTTAGAGCATGTGGTGTGTAAACAAGGTCTTCTAGTTGATCCTGCTAAAATTGTTGTCATAGTAAACTTTCCACCACCTAAGTCAGTGCGCTAGTTGAAGAGTGCACTTGGTCATACACGGTATTATATGAAGTTTATAAGGGGATATGCACATATTACCGCGCCAATGAAGAAATTACTGAAGAATGATACTAAATATCAGTGGAATGATGAATGCCAACAAAGTTTAGATATTTTAAAGGAGAAGATGGTGACAACACCAATTTTAGTGTTTATAGACTAGGAAAATGAATTTCATGTGAATGTGGATGCATCTACAATAGCACTAGGAGCAATATTGACACAACCAAGAGAAGGTGATATAGATCACCCTATAGCATTCATAAGCAGAAAATGATCAGATTCATAACATAACTACAATACTATAGAAAGGGAAGGATTGACCATGGTGTATGCATTACAAAAATTCAGACATTATTTGTTAGGGCAACATTTCAATATGTTTACAGATCATTCTTCTCTTAGATATTTAGTCAATAAGCTATTGTTGGGGGGAAGAATATGCAGATGGATACTATTGTTTCAGGAGTTTGACTTTGAAGTTGTGGTGAAGCCTGCAAGATTGAATGGAGGACCAGATCATTTATCCAGGATAACTAATGGAGAGGAGCCAAGTACCTTGGAGGATAATTTCCTAGATGCACAATTGGTTTTAGTACATATAGCTGATGAGTATTTTGCTGACACTATTGAATTTTTGAGTATAGGGTTTACACCGAAGGAATTTAATACTGCGCAAAAGAAAAATTTGGTGGTCAGAGTTGCAGACTACTAACTGATTGCATGTCACTTGTACAAACTTGGAGCATACAACATTTTGAGGAGATGTTTTATGGAGTATGAAAGGCCTATCATTTTAGTAGAAGCGCATGAAGGAATTGCGGGAGAACATTATGTAGAGAAAGCTACCGCGTAGAAGGTATTGCACGCATGATTATGGTGGCCAATAGTTCACAAGTATTCAAAGGAGTACTGTCAGAATTGTGATGTCTATCAGAGAGTTGGAAAGCCATCCATGAGGGATGAGATTCCATCGAGATCTCAATTAACTTTGCAAGTGATTGATAAGTGTGAATTAGACTTTGTAGGTACAATTAATCCACCAACCAGAAGATCAGGGGCTAGATATATTATCACAATGACAAAATACTTGACCAAATGGGATGAGGCAACACCAGTGAAGGATTGTAGCGTATAGAATGCAACACGCTTTTTATTTGAACATGTAGTTACAAGATTTGGATGTCCAAGAATATTGATGAGTGAGCAGGGGAATCACTTTATCAACAATACAATCCAAACAATGTTGGAAGAATTTGAGATACATCATCAGAAGAACACTCCTTATCATCCTTAGGCGAATGGAACAGTGGAAACATTCAACAAGATATTGGAGAATGCCTTGACCAATATTTGTAATGTAAACATGGATGACTGGGACTTGAAGGTACCAACAATGTTATGGGATTATCGAACTACATGCAAGAAGCTAACAGGGAAGACACCTTTTAGGTTGGTGTATGGACATGAAGAAATAGTTCCCTTGGATTATTTAATACCAAGTCCGCGCATTGCAACAATTACAGATATGGCAGAAATAGGCGCAACACAAGAAATATTGACTCAACTCATAGAATTATAAGAAGACATAATCATAGCCGGTTTCCATTAGGAGGTACAGAAAACAAAGGATAAATCCTGGCATGACAGACATATTAAGAAGAAGAAATTCAAAGGACGTATGGTTCTCCTCTATGATAATAAATACTTGTAACACCCAGGGAAGTTCAGAATTCATTGGCTAGGGCCATATGAGATAAATTTTGTCATAGATGGAGGTATTGTGCAAGTGAAAGATTTACCAGGAAAGGAAATACAAGGAATGGTGAATGGTAGTCGAATGAAACTATATAGGGACAATCGACCTACCAACCCTCAGTAATTATAGTGCAAAAAGTATAATTCTACATAATGTATATAATATGAAGAAAAAGTAGAAAAAGCAAGAAAAAACTAGAAAAATGAGAAAAATACAAAAAGAAGTAGTTAGAGTAATAAGTGGTAGATAGATAGTTGAGAATGAAAACATGTAATAGATAGTAAATTGGTGCGAAAAAAATTCATGATACTGCGCCCAGGAAAAGTAAACACGATGTGCTGGGACGAAAAATGATCGGAAAAGTGAAAAACTGGTGAATGGAAAAGAGAGGGCACGTCAGAGCCTTTACGACAGAGTCTATAAAAAGGGAAAATAATGGGAAAGGAAAAACACTTGTGATTTTTAAGAAAAGGAGTGACAGAGAGAACAAATTGTGATCGTGGGAGAAGATTGTGAAGAATCCAACCAAGATGCAGAGAAATTTTCCAGAATTTGAACAATGTCACTGCCAAAATTCGGAGTGCCAAGCCAGTTCACATGAAGGACCAGAAGAAATAACAGATTGATGGAGGAGTGACCATGGTGGTCAATCTGGAAAATATTCCAACACCAGAAAGCGAGTCATTCAGTCTGACGTGGGTTGAGGAGAAAAACCCAAAAGAAGAGGCGGTAAGCCGAGCGATAGAAGTTCAAAACCCCAGGGAAACAAAAAACCCTAATACAACAAACCCAAAAGTGGCACTGACTCAAGGAGAGTAGGAAGAAGACAATGAGAGTACAAAATGAGATAAACTGGACGCAACAAAGAAATCCAAAAAAGTGGAATCCTTGAAGGTCGAAGATGAAAACGACGTAGATGAAGAAATTTAGGATGAAGCAACTCAAGAGTAAGTAACATCAGGGCCGTCGAAGAAAAGGGAATCAATGACGATAGCACACACAACAACAGATTGAGATGTCAGTGCCCCACATTCCAGATTCAATCATAGTTTTAGAAGATATGATGGGATGTGTTCCCAAGTTGAAGTATGCTGACCACGATGTGACCGAAGTAGAAACATTCCCAGAGCTTGCGCAAGAGTTTTACATGGAAAACACGGGGTTAACCTCGAAAAGAATCTTGATAATGGAGCCCAAACAGTGGATAACCAGACTTTACAACTCTGACATTATGAATTTACTGGAAATTCCTCACTATGGCAGGGGGAAGGACATTAATGCATGCATACAAACACTTTTGGCACACATACATGGAGGGTTTTTATGGATGGACCTACCTGTCCTGATTGATGTCAACTTAATTGCTAAGCTTACAAGACTGCCAACAGACGGAGTACAACCTATGTAGTATCTTGATGAAAAACAAAGGGGAAGGATATTGAAGAGAAAGTGAAGGCACAATTTGGCACAAATAGAGGCAACATAGGTATGATAATTAAGAATATCAATGACCCAACTACCGAATTTGCGACAAAATTGATGGCCTGCAAGATACTTAGAAAGTGTTGCAAAGAAGAGGTGCATGCAGGAGTAGTCGCACCAACTGCAGAGTGCGCAAAAGGAACAATTCTAAGTTGGACACCATATCTTCTCAATTTATTCTTGGAAGACTGCAGAGATGCACAGGATGCTGGAACAAAGTTCCACTATTCCTGGTTGTTTATTTTGATAGCCTTGGAGGCATGAGAAAAACCAAAGTATTCAGCTTTTTGTGGTAAAAGAGGAAAGTGTGGCGCAACAAGGTATGAAACCTTGTGACACAACACAAGTGCCAAGCAAAGAAAATACAACTCAAGAATTTTTGGCATGTACATTTAAGAGATGCAGGAGAAAATTGTAGATACATGGAGAATTTCACTTGAAGTGGTGAAGGAACATGAGGGGATAGCCAATTTTAAGGAATATAGACATAACATATGGATACAAGCCAAAAGAGACCCTAAGAAGACATGGCTAAAGATGCAATATTGCATAACAACAAAAGAAGTCCAATGGGTACTAGCAAAATGACCGAATCAATGAAAGGTGCTAGTATTTGTTAAGAAATGAGCAAAGGGAAAAGAACAAGCATAAGTTGGCACATCACAAAATTCTAGTAGCCCAACAAAAAATACTAGAAAAGCAGCAGATCACACCAAATCAACAACCACTGGTACAACAAAAAAGAATCCAAGGAAGAAGGAAACAATGCCAAGAGCCTCAGTACTAGGAATTGAGGGCGTAGAAAGAAAAACGGAGAAGCACAGAAGAAAGATGAGATCCAAACCCAGGAGACAGGGACTGGAAACATAACAAAGATAAATAAACCTGTGCAAACAGAAAAGAGGAAATCCACATTGCAGATGGGAGAACCGAGGAAGAAGATGAAAGCATAGAAGAAGCCCATTGAACTCACAATCACTGAAGACGACGTAGAGATGGTAGCAGATAAAGTCCAAGATATAGAAGAAGACGTTTTATAAGTCACATAATCTCAAAGAGAAGAACTCATGAAGAAGTTGATAGAAGTTAAAGAAGTTCTGGAGATCTTACAACTCAATGTCGCACAACAGAGAAGCAAAGTGCAGTAGGTGCCAATACAGGAAGGGAACGAAACAATGCAAATAACAATAGTGGGAAGAACGATGTTCCAGATAAACCAAAGCATGTTACAAGTAGATGAGGATACCATGAAAAATGCGTTGAAGGATGTAGAGTAGTTGGACTTGGTGCCATCCAAGATCCCAACCAAAGTGTTGTATAAGTTGCAGATGAGCATGGCACAAGAAGTTCAATCCAGAGCCAGGATGGATGCAACAAATTTGGAGACAAACAAGGAGGAAAATGAGGTGTTAGAAATATCTCTCAAATAAGTGTAGATTGAACGTGAGGAGGAAAAACAACACGCATAAAAACTGGAGCAAAGAATTGAGGAAGTCTTACAAACGATTCTAGACTACGCACTAGTAGGAGAGCTCATCACAGAAGAAAATATAAAAAGAATAACGCAGAATATGGATAGTTATAAACATGATATAATAGAATTGGATGGGAAGATGACACTAATCATCCCTCCAGAAGAAAGATCAGAGAGGGAGTAGTAGGAAACAAAACACACAAACATTATTGCACTAGAAGTAAAAGTAGTATATCTCTATGAAAGGACTGAGCATATATGGACGAGCTTGGAAAAAGACGAAGGAATCCAACAGTTGGATCAGAGGGAAGAGAATTTGAATACCACAGTTAAGGATTTAAAGCAAAGACAAAAGGAAATGCCTATATCAGAGAGAATGAAGGCCGCCCAAGAAATGAAAAATCTGCAAGTAGAATTGAAGAAAATCCAAGAAGAAAGACAAATAAGATAGGCTCAGTTGGAGCCACTTCAGGAGCAAGAAGAGAAGATGATAATAGAGTTGTAAACAGAGAAAGGAAGACTGGAACATGCACATTCAGAAAGTATATAAGTGCTGAAGGAGCACATAACAATGCACGCGGTGGAGACCCTGGCAGAAAAAAGTGCGAAGGCGAAGACACAAGTAGATGCACTCATGAAGAAGTTCCAGGTATTGGAGAGATCGATGTAGGAGACACAAATTGCCGGAGTGGATTGAGATGAGCCACATGTTAGTGTTGGGGGCCTATTGGAGTAGGAAATTTTGGGGTAAGGTTTGATATATAACATAGTAAACGAGGCAGAATGGACCAAAGAAGCAACGCACGGCGGGAGTAAAGGAAAATCAACGCGATGGAATTGTGGATTAGCATGCGAAGACAGTTAGAATGTGGACAAGTTGAGTCCACTTAGAGTTAGGGTTTTGGGGTATGATGTAAGGGTTTTTACCCACTTTTAAAGTATAAATAGAGGATGTATGAGGTAGCTATGGGGGTATCATTATCGCTTTTATATGAGAGAAGTACTTTGAGCACCTTTTTGAGTTTTGATTCGAAGTATTTTTTTTGTTGAATATCTAAGGAGTTAATGTGGAGTGAGACGAATTGTAATTGAGGTTCAAGTTGCAAGATATGGAGCTTGGTGCGACGTTGTTCAACCTCACCAGTTCTAAACCCATGATGTAATGCACACAACACAAGACCTTTTTGATGAAGAATAATGAATAAACAAAATATCCTTGTGGACATAGGCTAGGGGGGGTGAAACACAGTAAAAAAAATGTCTCTATGNGATAGCACCAAAATATAGACACAAGACAACATTTGCTACATAATGGGGATAATTATCACTTTTATATGAGAGAAGTACTTTGAGCACATTTTTGAGTTTTGAGTCAAAGTATCTGTTTTGTTGAATAGCCGAGGAGCTAAGGTGGAGTGAGATGGATTGTAATTGAGGGTTAGTTCGCAAGCTGTGGAGCTTGGTGCGACATTGGTCAACCTCACCAGTACTAAACCCATGATGTAATGTGCACAACACATGACCTTTTTGACGAAGAATAATGAATAAGCAGAAGATATTTGTGGACGTAGTCTAGGGGGGGGGGGTGAACCACGGTAAAAATGGTGTCTTTATGTGTGTTATCTCTTATGTGTTGATTTTATAGGCTTGATGATGAATGAATAAATAAATGAATGAATCTGTTGAAGTTTGTTTACAATGCGCAATAGAATAGTGTGATGTTTTCTACAGAATGAATGTTATTGAATGGATAGAATAGTAGATCTAATGAATAATGGTATAGTAGAATGAATGCTGAAGTAGAAGAAGTCTAATATGCCTAACATTACCATGAGTTCCATCCCTTACATAATTACATACACTTGGGTCATGCAATCACTCATAAGTCATCTCGGGTGAGACTGGACTGTGCACTATGTGCATAGTATTGCCTTCTGATTTACTAGAGGGGCCAATGGTTTCTAGGGTTTTGTTGGAGAACTAAGTGCCATTTTGGTTGAAGAATGCACCTGCAATTTTTTCAAGGGTACTAGTGGCTACCTTTAAGGACTTTATTCATAAGTTTTTGGAGGTTTACTTGGATGTTTGGACAATGTTCAATTTATTAAAGGATCATGTGGAAGTGTTAAGATTGATGTTAGATAGATGTAGATAGTGTCAGATTTCATTGAATATTAAGAAATGTATTTTCAACGCACCTTTTGAGATTTTGTTAGAGCATGTGGTGTGTAAACAAGGTCTTCTAGTTGATCCTGCTAAAATTGTTGTCATAGTAAACTTTCCACCACCTAAGTCAGTGCGCTAGTTGAAGAGTGCACTTGGTCATACACGGTATTATATGAAGTTTATAAGGGGATATGCACATATTACCGCGCCAATGAAGAAATTACTGAAGAATGATACTAAATATCAGTGGAATGATGAATGCCAACAAAGTTTAGATATTTTAAAGGAGAAGATGGTGACAACACCAATTTTAGTGTTTATAGACTAGGAAAATGAATTTCATGTGAATGTGGATGCATCTACAATAGCACTAGGAGCAATATTGACACAACCAAGAGAAGGTGATATAGATCACCCTATAGCATTCATAAGCAGAAAATGATCAGATTCATAACATAACTACAATACTATAGAAAGGGAAGGATTGACCATGGTGTATGCATTACAAAAATTCAGACATTATTTGTTAGGGCAACATTTCAATATGTTTACAGATCATTCTTCTCTTAGATATTTAGTCAATAAGCTATTGTTGGGGGGAAGAATATGCAGATGGATACTATTGTTTCAGGAGTTTGACTTTGAAGTTGTGGTGAAGCCTGCAAGATTGAATGGAGGACCAGATCATTTATCCAGGATAACTAATGGAGAGGAGCCAAGTACCTTGGAGGATAATTTCCTAGATGCACAATTGGTTTTAGTACATATAGCTGATGAGTATTTTGCTGACACTATTGAATTTTTGAGTATAGGGTTTACACCGAAGGAATTTAATACTGCGCAAAAGAAAAATTTGGTGGTCAGAGTTGCAGACTACTAACTGATTGCATGTCACTTGTACAAACTTGGAGCATACAACATTTTGAGGAGATGTTTTATGGAGTATGAAAGGCCTATCATTTTAGTAGAAGCGCATGAAGGAATTGCGGGAGAACATTATGTAGAGAAAGCTACCGCGTAGAAGGTATTGCACGCATGATTATGGTGGCCAATAGTTCACAAGTATTCAAAGGAGTACTGTCAGAATTGTGATGTCTATCAGAGAGTTGGAAAGCCATCCATGAGGGATGAGATTCCATCGAGATCTCAATTAACTTTGCAAGTGATTGATAAGTGTGAATTAGACTTTGTAGGTACAATTAATCCACCAACCAGAAGATCAGGGGCTAGATATATTATCACAATGACAAAATACTTGACCAAATGGGATGAGGCAACACCAGTGAAGGATTGTAGCGTATAGAATGCAACACGCTTTTTATTTGAACATGTAGTTACAAGATTTGGATGTCCAAGAATATTGATGAGTGAGCAGGGGAATCACTTTATCAACAATACAATCCAAACAATGTTGGAAGAATTTGAGATACATCATCAGAAGAACACTCCTTATCATCCTTAGGCGAATGGAACAGTGGAAACATTCAACAAGATATTGGAGAATGCCTTGACCAATATTTGTAATGTAAACATGGATGACTGGGACTTGAAGGTACCAACAATGTTATGGGATTATCGAACTACATGCAAGAAGCTAACAGGGAAGACACCTTTTAGGTTGGTGTATGGACATGAAGAAATAGTTCCCTTGGATTATTTAATACCAAGTCCGCGCATTGCAACAATTACAGATATGGCAGAAATAGGCGCAACACAAGAAATATTGACTCAACTCATAGAATTATAAGAAGACATAATCATAGCCGGTTTCCATTAGGAGGTACAGAAAACAAAGGATAAATCCTGGCATGACAGACATATTAAGAAGAAGAAATTCAAAGGACGTATGGTTCTCCTCTATGATAATAAATACTTGTAACACCCAGGGAAGTTCAGAATTCATTGGCTAGGGCCATATGAGATAAATTTTGTCATAGATGGAGGTATTGTGCAAGTGAAAGATTTACCAGGAAAGGAAATACAAGGAATGGTGAATGGTAGTCGAATGAAACTATATAGGGACAATCGACCTACCAACCCTCAGTAATTATAGTGCAAAAAGTATAATTCTACATAATGTATATAATATGAAGAAAAAGTAGAAAAAGCAAGAAAAAACTAGAAAAATGAGAAAAATACAAAAAGAAGTAGTTAGAGTAATAAGTGGTAGATAGATAGTTGAGAATGAAAACATGTAATAGATAGTAAATTGGTGCGAAAAAAATTCATGATACTGCGCCCAGGAAAAGTAAACACGATGTGCTGGGACGAAAAATGATCGGAAAAGTGAAAAACTGGTGAATGGAAAAGAGAGGGCACGTCAGAGCCTTTACGACAGAGTCTATAAAAAGGGAAAATAATGGGAAAGGAAAAACACTTGTGATTTTTAAGAAAAGGAGTGACAGAGAGAACAAATTGTGATCGTGGGAGAAGATTGTGAAGAATCCAACCAAGATGCAGAGAAATTTTCCAGAATTTGAACAATGTCACTGCCAAAATTCGGAGTGCCAAGCCAGTTCACATGAAGGACCAGAAGAAATAACAGATTGATGGAGGAGTGACCATGGTGGTCAATCTGGAAAATATTCCAACACCAGAAAGCGAGTCATTCAGTCTGACGTGGGTTGAGGAGAAAAACCCAAAAGAAGAGGCGGTAAGCCGAGCGATAGAAGTTCAAAACCCCAGGGAAACAAAAAACCCTAATACAACAAACCCAAAAGTGGCACTGACTCAAGGAGAGTAGGAAGAAGACAATGAGAGTACAAAATGAGATAAACTGGACGCAACAAAGAAATCCAAAAAAGTGGAATCCTTGAAGGTCGAAGATGAAAACGACGTAGATGAAGAAATTTAGGATGAAGCAACTCAAGAGTAAGTAACATCAGGGCCGTCGAAGAAAAGGGAATCAATGACGATAGCACACACAACAACAGATTGAGATGTCAGTGCCCCACATTCCAGATTCAATCATAGTTTTAGAAGATATGATGGGATGTGTTCCCAAGTTGAAGTATGCTGACCACGATGTGACCGAAGTAGAAACATTCCCAGAGCTTGCGCAAGAGTTTTACATGGAAAACACGGGGTTAACCTCGAAAAGAATCTTGATAATGGAGCCCAAACAGTGGATAACCAGACTTTACAACTCTGACATTATGAATTTACTGGAAATTCCTCACTATGGCAGGGGGAAGGACATTAATGCATGCATACAAACACTTTTGGCACACATACATGGAGGGTTTTTATGGATGGACCTACCTGTCCTGATTGATGTCAACTTAATTGCTAAGCTTACAAGACTGCCAACAGACGGAGTACAACCTATGTAGTATCTTGATGAAAAACAAAGGGGAAGGATATTGAAGAGAAAGTGAAGGCACAATTTGGCACAAATAGAGGCAACATAGGTATGATAATTAAGAATATCAATGACCCAACTACCGAATTTGCGACAAAATTGATGGCCTGCAAGATACTTAGAAAGTGTTGCAAAGAAGAGGTGCATGCAGGAGTAGTCGCACCAACTGCAGAGTGCGCAAAAGGAACAATTCTAAGTTGGACACCATATCTTCTCAATTTATTCTTGGAAGACTGCAGAGATGCACAGGATGCTGGAACAAAGTTCCACTATTCCTGGTTGTTTATTTTGATAGCCTTGGAGGCATGAGAAAAACCAAAGTATTCAGCTTTTTGTGGTAAAAGAGGAAAGTGTGGCGCAACAAGGTATGAAACCTTGTGACACAACACAAGTGCCAAGCAAAGAAAATACAACTCAAGAATTTTTGGCATGTACATTTAAGAGATGCAGGAGAAAATTGTAGATACATGGAGAATTTCACTTGAAGTGGTGAAGGAACATGAGGGGATAGCCAATTTTAAGGAATATAGACATAACATATGGATACAAGCCAAAAGAGACCCTAAGAAGACATGGCTAAAGATGCAATATTGCATAACAACAAAAGAAGTCCAATGGGTACTAGCAAAATGACCGAATCAATGAAAGGTGCTAGTATTTGTTAAGAAATGAGCAAAGGGAAAAGAACAAGCATAAGTTGGCACATCACAAAATTCTAGTAGCCCAACAAAAAATACTAGAAAAGCAGCAGATCACACCAAATCAACAACCACTGGTACAACAAAAAAGAATCCAAGGAAGAAGGAAACAATGCCAAGAGCCTCAGTACTAGGAATTGAGGGCGTAGAAAGAAAAACGGAGAAGCACAGAAGAAAGATGAGATCCAAACCCAGGAGACAGGGACTGGAAACATAACAAAGATAAATAAACCTGTGCAAACAGAAAAGAGGAAATCCACATTGCAGATGGGAGAACCGAGGAAGAAGATGAAAGCATAGAAGAAGCCCATTGAACTCACAATCACTGAAGACGACGTAGAGATGGTAGCAGATAAAGTCCAAGATATAGAAGAAGACGTTTTATAAGTCACATAATCTCAAAGAGAAGAACTCATGAAGAAGTTGATAGAAGTTAAAGAAGTTCTGGAGATCTTACAACTCAATGTCGCACAACAGAGAAGCAAAGTGCAGTAGGTGCCAATACAGGAAGGGAACGAAACAATGCAAATAACAATAGTGGGAAGAACGATGTTCCAGATAAACCAAAGCATGTTACAAGTAGATGAGGATACCATGAAAAATGCGTTGAAGGATGTAGAGTAGTTGGACTTGGTGCCATCCAAGATCCCAACCAAAGTGTTGTATAAGTTGCAGATGAGCATGGCACAAGAAGTTCAATCCAGAGCCAGGATGGATGCAACAAATTTGGAGACAAACAAGGAGGAAAATGAGGTGTTAGAAATATCTCTCAAATAAGTGTAGATTGAACGTGAGGAGGAAAAACAACACGCATAAAAACTGGAGCAAAGAATTGAGGAAGTCTTACAAACGATTCTAGACTACGCACTAGTAGGAGAGCTCATCACAGAAGAAAATATAAAAAGAATAACGCAGAATATGGATAGTTATAAACATGATATAATAGAATTGGATGGGAAGATGACACTAATCATCCCTCCAGAAGAAAGATCAGAGAGGGAGTAGTAGGAAACAAAACACACAAACATTATTGCACTAGAAGTAAAAGTAGTATATCTCTATGAAAGGACTGAGCATATATGGACGAGCTTGGAAAAAGACGAAGGAATCCAACAGTTGGATCAGAGGGAAGAGAATTTGAATACCACAGTTAAGGATTTAAAGCAAAGACAAAAGGAAATGCCTATATCAGAGAGAATGAAGGCCGCCCAAGAAATGAAAAATCTGCAAGTAGAATTGAAGAAAATCCAAGAAGAAAGACAAATAAGATAGGCTCAGTTGGAGCCACTTCAGGAGCAAGAAGAGAAGATGATAATAGAGTTGTAAACAGAGAAAGGAAGACTGGAACATGCACATTCAGAAAGTATATAAGTGCTGAAGGAGCACATAACAATGCACGCGGTGGAGACCCTGGCAGAAAAAAGTGCGAAGGCGAAGACACAAGTAGATGCACTCATGAAGAAGTTCCAGGTATTGGAGAGATCGATGTAGGAGACGCAAATTGCCGGAGTGGATCGAGATGAGCCACATGTTAGTGTTGGGGGCCTATTGGAGTAGGAAATTTTGGGGTAAGGTTTGATATATAACATAGTAAACGAGGCATAATGGACCAAAGAAGCAAAGCGCGGTGGGAGTAAAGGAAAATCAACGTGATGGAATTGTGGATTAGCATGCGAAGACAGTTAGAATGTGGACAAGTTGAGTCCACTTAGAGTTAGGGTTTTGGGGTATGATGGAAGGGTTTTTACCCACTTTTAAAGTATAAATAGAGGATGTATGAGGTAGCTATGGGGGGATCATTATCGCTTTTATATGAGATAAGTACTTTGAGCACCTTTTTGAGTTTTGATTCGAAGTATTTTTTTTGTTGAATATCTAAGGAGTTAATGTGGAGTGAGACAAATTGTAATTGAGGTTCAAGTTGCAAGATATGGAGCTTGGTGCGACACTGTTCAACTTCACCAGTTCTAGACCCATGATGTAATGCACACAACACAAGACCTTTTTGATGAAGAATAATTAATAAACAAAATATCCTTGTGGACATAGGCTAGGGGGGGTGAAACACAGTAAAAAAATGTCTCTATGTGTGTTATCTCTTATGTTTTGATTTATAGGCTTGATGATGAATGAATAAATAAATGAATGAATCTGTTGAAGTTTATTTACAATGCACAATAGAATGATGTGATGTTTTTTGCATAATGAATTTTATTGAATGGATATAATAATAGATCTGATGAATGATGGTATAGTAGAATGAATGTTGAATTAGAAGAAGTCTAATATTCCTAACATTTCCATGAGTTCCACCCCTTCCATGATTGTAGACACTTGGGTCATGCAATCCATCTCGGGTGAGACTGCGCTGTGCACTTTGTGCGCAGTGTTTCCTGCTGGTTTACCAGAGGGGCTGATGGTTTCTAGGGTTTTTTTGGAGAACTAAGGTAGAACCTGGGTTAGCCCATACATCCAACAAATAGGAAAATTTTGAAGATATTATATGAAAATAATACTTGATGCCATGGGGCATCGTTGTACTATAGTAAGTGTCTTAACCTTTCTTACTTGTGTGCTTTCTTTTTATTGATTCTGCATTTTATTTTTTATTTTAGAATAACAAGTTAAATGTTACTTACATGTACGTATTTTTATTTGATATGTGGTGCTACTAACATATTCTTGGATATATACTTCATTTATGCATGTATTTATTTCTCTTTTATGGAAGGGGAAAAAGCACTCGTGTCTTCACCCTCCTCTGTATTTGACATCCATTGATTGGGAATGTTTTAGGTCTACAAGTTTCGTATATTCTAAATTTCTCATGCACTCTCCAGATGAGAACATGTCCCCAATTTGGAGCCAACTTCTACACATCAGACTCACCATAGTGTACCCTATATTTTTTCACCAAATGTGGACCATCATATGAGAATATTATGTGCCTTATTGTATCACGGTGAGCCAAAAGTGTGGCTGTATTTGCACTCATGTATTGTATCATACCATGCTTATATGTTCTATTTTTTGGTGGAAGGCCTATGTAGTATCTCCTGTTCGACAACACAAGTATTCCAATAGAGGATGAACACCTTCAGTAACCACTCACGCAACCAGATCAAAGATCAACACACCAATGTTTTTTTCATGTGGTAAAACCCTACGGGGAAACATCCACATCCCCGACCAACATGGCCACTTGGAGAAATTTATTAATGCAAAGAAAAAAGATTACAGAGAGATTTACAAGAGAGTTTGTCAGAATCGATCATCGAAAAATGACCCTCCATGCTATTTAAATAGAGATCATGGACCAATCAGGTGTTAATCCACGGATCAATGTAGCCGTTAAGATTGAGAAGAATATGATCCGTCTAATCACTCTATGTTGGGAACATATTGCAATCGTCGAGTTACATAACTATGAATGCATACTAATGCATACTAAATAATCACACTAAGAAACACACTTTTACCTAACAAAACATTAGACCAAGTTCTTAACTAATTCCTAAGTGTCTAAAAATATTAACATCCCCCCTTAAGATCAACTTGGGATATGATTGAAGGATTTATAAAGATGACACAGTAGGAGAAGGAAGGAGGAATTAGATCCCATCCGCCCTTAATGATAACTTCCCGAACTCATAACATAAATTGAAGTTTGGAAAACTTTGCTTCTGTAAGATAATTTGTGAAAATGTCTACAACTTGATCTTCTTTAGGACAAAAGAGCACTTCAATAACTCAATCATGAATGATATTTCTGATGAAATGCATGTGTAGCTCGATGTGTTTGCTGCGTTGATGCTAAATTGGATCTTTGGAGAGCTTGATGGCTCTATGATTATCACATCAAAGGCATGTCGGATGTTGCTGTTGGAATCCAAACATTAAAAGGATTTGTCAAAGCCACAATGATTCTCGACTTGCATTAAATGCTACTCAGTACTCCGCTTCTGCTGAAGAAAGAGAAATAGCCTATTATTTCTTACATGCCCAAGTGACAAGTCCCGAACCAAGGATAAAAACATAACCTTCAGTAGAATTATGATCATCAGGGTCACTAACCCAATATGAATCAGTGAAATCAATCAATAAAGGATCCCCCCTGAACAATAATGTATCCCAGACTAAACTATACCCCATACATATTGAAGTATTCTTTTAGCTGTGTTCCAATGGCTTTCATCGAGTGTTTTCATATCTCGGGAAACAATACCAACAACAAAAGAAAGATTAGGATGGGTATGAGTCAAGTATAAGAGGCTACCAAAATGTTAGAGAAATTTTCTGCTCTTACACAAAAAATTTCCACATAAAAATCTGCAAGTAAAAGGTATATTGTTGACCTATCTAAGAGTGTTAGAATGCTGAAAAAAAGATGGAATGTATGCAGAAAATGATAATGGACAATAAGAAATGCTAGGAGTTTGAGAAAGGGTTAAGGGTAGGCTCCTCTTCGATGCTATCCCAATAATCCTTTTGAGATGACTTGCAAAACTTAGAGAAATACGTGAAGCATGGAATAGATAGTGATATTGAAACAAACTTAGAGCGAAATACTTGCAAACCCTAAACTATTCAACATACACATAAGATAACTAGAATACTCTTAGCTACCTTACCCAAGCAAAATACTTCAACTCAAGATCTATTACCAATAATCACATAAAAACTAAAATCACAATATCACCTCATGTGTATCAAGCAAAAAAAATACTCAAAGATGCTCCAATGATCCTCCAAAGCTTTTCTATTAATCCAAAATGTGAGAGTATTGGAGAAATACTTCTTCCAAAACTCTTAAGAGCAATGAATTGAGTGGCTTGATGGCAAGAGCAAGAAGGTGGTTTGAAATTTCAGCAGTATAACCTTAGCTCAAAGAATGGTTCCCAAAATGAGTGAGGAGGGGTCTTACTTATACCTCTAGAGGCAAAGTGAGGGCATCTTGTTGAATGCCAAGTGTTAGTTGTTGAGAGAGAGATGGAATCTCTATGAAGGGGGCGCCCCAGCTAGGGTTTTAGTCATGGATTGCTGAGTTGGAAGGGTGTGGGCCATGGATAGGTGAGTGAATAGGCTAAGGGGGGCACACTTAGTGATAGAGGAGGGCCCACATTCACATTTGAGTGTGTTATTAAGGTTTTGGGAGCAAGAGGGGCGTGAGCTAGGAAAGGGGGCGTGAGGTATGAGAGAGGGGCGCCACATGTGAGAGGAAGCGGAGCGTGGGGTCCATGCTATGGTGAGGTGGAGGTCTAGGAGGGGCGCACCTCTCATGAGAGGGCCCCACTCAAAGTATTAAGTGAAATGATTAAGGTTTTGGGTAAGGGGGGTCGTTTTTCCCCTTAGGGCATGGGTAAAAAGGGTGAGGGGGTGAGGTAAAGTGTGTTTTTAAGTTGTTAAAAGGTTAGGATGGGTTTGGGTAGGTCAGGAGCGTCTAACTTGCACATTGCCACCTTCACAGTAACTCAATAACTCAAAATTACAATGATCTTGACATTTTAATAATGTCACTTTAGCAATTAAAATTGCTGTTTTGACTGACTCTGACTCTGAGTGGACAAAGACATAGTAAAACTTGTCCCACTGAGCTGAAACTTGGTCTATGGGTGTAGGGGGTGCTATTCCATTTTTTTTTGAGCACAAATACCCCTATCAAAAACCCCATGACCGAGTTTTTACAACATTAGCTCAGAAAATAATTAATTAATTAAATTATTAAAAATTTAATTAATTAAAAAAAACCTATCTAGACTCGACGAAACTCCGCGAAACTTTCTACACCGTCTTACATGGTCATTTACATCATTCCTAAACAATAGATACCAAAGGACGAGACCACTAGGACGCCGTTCACCACTTTGGAGGAAATTATTGCATATATGGATTGAAAAACTCAAGGGAAGTCAGCCAGGCCCGGGAGCCCGGTTGACAACTTGAGGATAAAAAACCCTCAGTGAAAGGAACTCTCCCAATGAAAACATCCAAAGGTACTTGACCTAACTATGACTCATGCAGACTTATTACATTATTAACCCACGCAGGGGTGCAGAAATTTCGCTTACAAAAATTGTGCTGGAGCATCAAATGCCCAAGTAGAACCAAAATTGTATTCATCAAATGTGCATCTAATGATGCATCTTCATGGCACATGAGTTGACCCCTAGCCGAATAGGCGGTCAACATTTGGCTCCACATGGGGACGTGTGGTCGATCAACTCGAATGAGGCGGAGAGCATACGAGAATCCAACACCTACAAAAATAGTGCTCCCACAATGTGAACACCAAAAAATTAACATTA
>JZKD02S2054678.1:36965-53151 GCA_000966675.3 Picea glauca | reverse complement strand
TCGAGATAAATAGCATACTAAAGGGTTTAATTTAGAAGGAATTACGTTATTACATAATCTCTATATTAATCAGGATAGAAATAAAAATTAAGAATCAAATAAAATAAAGTAATTATTTTACCTCTTTTTCCACGGAAAAAATTTGCTCAATTATATTAAAACGTATAATTTTTTTACATCTTTCTTTACTCCTCCAAAGACCCATTTCATGGCCATACTAAGAGGTAAGTAAACATTGCCAAAAATAAACTTACAGTAGATAAGAGACTACAAAAAGTCAACAGCTCCCATGCCAAACCAATGAACAGATCGAACATGTCCATATCTAAATACCAAAATATAAAAAGTGCATGTCAAAATAACACAAAATGCAATACTGCCGAGACAAATAAGCATCTCCATCAATATATCTAATGGATTCTAAATTGTCTCATGGGCCCTGCTGCTCCATTTGTCCACCTATGATAGAAAAGAGTGTATGTTGTATCATTGATGGCTTGCTTTGATAATTTGTCCGCTTTAGTGTTAAAATTCCTGAAAATATGTTGGAAGGTAATAAACTGGAACTTTCCAGATAGATATAAAATTCTAGCTTTCCAAACTTCCAATGAACTAACCTAAAGTTTTCCCTTCTTTGAATGCCAATCGATGACTACTTTAAAATCACCAAGCAAATGGATACCAGGAAGAGCCAAGTAATCCTCTAACTAGAGGGATGCCCATGCTCCCATGAGTTCCGCTTTGGTATTTGAACCGCCACCACAGTTTAAAGTCCATCTATATTCAGTAGCATCCAGATTTTTTTATCATACCCCCTGCTCCACACATATTACCATCTCCTTTGGCTGCACCATCGAACCAAGACAGAGCTGAATCCTTACGATAAGTGATCAGAATTCCCCTCGGAGGTCTGTCTTTTGGATGAGAAATAGATCCTGAATTTAAATCCATGATTTTATAGAGCACTGCGTGAATTGACAGACTAGAATCCTAAAAAAGAGTTTTGTTTCTTTCTTGCCAAATGTACCAAATTATATAAGTTGCAATATGATAAGGGGCAATCTTATCTATATACAAACTCTTTAAACAATCTGCTAGAGTGTCCCCATACCGGATTCTTTTTAGATTTAGCTCCTTAGAAATTAAATTCCAGACTGAGATGGTAAAAGGGCAGTAATTGAAAAGATGGATAACTGTCTCTATATCAGATTTACAAAGAGGACAACACTCGAGACCAATCCATACCCTTCTCTGCAAAGAATCCTAAGTTAAGATTTTACCCTCCATCGCCAACCAAACAAACAATTTCACTTTTAGCTATGCCTTCCATTTCCAAATAGATTGTTTCCAATTTTTTTCTTTCTTTGTTCTTTTGGAAGAGATAATGCTCAGATAGAAATTCTTCCGGAGGGTGATCCTGAGTTATTTCCACCAATCCACATAAGAGTGCTCCTCGAGTCTTGGATAAGAGCTCCAAAATTTGATAAAGATCTTCTGAAAAGTTCCCACTCGTAAGTATTATTGCCCTCCAATCCCAGATCACTGTTGCTAAACCAATAGGAGGAAATTGATTGATTTTATCAAAAAATCTTGCATGTGCTAGAGTAGTAATGTTTTTCTCTTTTAACACAGTCAAGAGATTACTAGAGATAAATGAGCTATCTCCCATTCCCAATATCCTATACCTACCCAGCTTGATAAGTTTCCCCATCCCTGGGATCCAACTTAAACCATGTAGAATTAAATAAACGACTTTTAAAAGTCCAGAATAGATTCTTTAAATCCAAGTCTTTCTGAAATACTGTGATCTGAGCCAATTAATAAATTAAGCATGGTGAATATATTTATCAATCACAACCCTATTCCAAATTCACTCTCCCGTGATAACTCTCCATAAAGTGTTTGCAACCAGTGAATTACTGAAGTCATAGATGTTACGAATTCCCCACCCCCCAAATGACTTTGGAAGGGAAATTCACTCCAAGTTGCACAGATGCATATTGTGAGATTCACAGTTACTTTTCCAAAGGAAGTTGTACATGAGTTTCCTGAGATTTTTCAAAACCGTGCTCAGAACCACTGCCAGGGACAGCCAATAGATAGGTTGACTAGATAACACTGCCTTCAGGAGAGTAAGTCGACCTCCTAATGACAGCCACCTATCACACCGATTATTTATCTTGTTCTCCAAATTTTTTATCAGCCAATGCCAATCTTCCGAACGTAGAGCCCCAACCTTCATAAAAAAAGCAAGATACTTGAAACCATGTTCCAACTCTAAAAATCTGAAACGAAAGACAACTTTGAATTGAATAAGATCCTGATCCAACAGACTAGCTTGGTGAAAAGTCGACTTTGACACATTTATAATTAAACTAGAAGTCGAGCTGAAGCAATTAAGAAATTTATCTATTTCCCACCACTCATGCATAATAACACCTTTCATTATGATCACATCATCCACAAATAAAATATGCAATATTTTAATTGATTTAGAAACTTTAATACCTATCAGTTTACCCTCTCTTTGACTTTCTTTCAATAGCAGGCTCAACCCTTCCATCACCATTATAAAAAGAAATGACGATAAGGTGCATCCTTGTCACAGTGCCCTACCGCTCTTAAAGAAATTTGTAGCTTCTCCATTAATCAATACAGAATAGGAAGTAGAGACCACACAACCCATTATCCAATTAGTCATACTAAGGTCCAAACCAATTTGCAAGAGAAGAATGCGTAGAAGGTCCTAGTTAACACAATCATAAACTTTTTGAAGATCTAGTTTTAAAACCAAAGAATTTGAATTCTTCTTCTTGATATTGTGAATGCATTCATGAACTACACCTATGGCATCCTAAATTTGCCTCCCTTGTAAGAAGCCCACCCACTCTTATGAAAACGATCTAGAAAGAATTGGTTTAATCTGATTAGCTATGATCTTTGAGATAATATTGTAACAAAGATTACACAGAGAGATTGGTCTATAATCTCCAAACTAAAGAGGTTTGTTAACTTTTGGGATTAATGTAATGAAGGTTGAATTTAAAGCTACATAAATAAAACATTTTGTTCTATACTCTTCGATCATGTCCAGAAGATCCTTTCCAACTATATCGAAAAAATGCTTAAAGAACTCCACTGTCCAGCCATTCGGTCTCAGACTCTTATCCACTTTAAAATTTGAAAGGAATTTCTTCAACTCTTCCTTGTCAACTGTTTTGAAGAGGGCATCCGCCTCTAAATCAAGAACCATATTTGGAAACAAAGCAGCCACTCTACCTTTTTCACCAAGATTTAAATCAAATGATTTGTTATAAAAATGTTTAAAGTGTTTAACAACAACTACTTTGATCTTTTCCTGACCTCTATAGACTAATCCCTCCTCATCTTGTATCTCCCATATATATTTCTTATTTCTCCTGAAACTCGTGAAATTATGGAAGAATTTCATATTTAAATCACCACTCTGAATCTAGATTGCACAACTGCGCTGGTGCCACTGTTCCTCAATTTCCTTTAGTAAAATATTCCTTTCTTGTTCCAAATCTTTTAATGTCAAATCAACCATATTCAGACAAGTACCCTCCTCCAAATTTTGAAGTCTGAAGGAGATCTCTTGTTCCAGACCATCGAGTCTGGAAATTTTGATAGCTCTTTGTTCCTTCTTCCACTCTTTTGTAAGCAATTTTAAATATTTCAATTTCCAAACCAAATGCTTTTGTTTACCTGTCTCCCGGAGATAAATAGGATCTGTCCACAACTTTTGTACTATAGAATAAAATCCTATATCTAAACTCCACAAAGGATTAAATTTGAAAGGATACTTCTTAAAAGTCGGGGGAAGATCCAGCTGAAGTAATATCGGGGCATGGTTAGAGATAAAGGGGTATTCCACCCATGTTCTAAAGATACCAGTTGTCGCCTCTAAATCCTCAGAGAGTAAGGTGCGATCCAATCTCTCAGCTATGAAAGCTTCTCCTGGCCGACCATTTCTCCAAGTTGGGGCCAACTTCCCTGACATAATATAAATTATCTTGTTTCTGTGAAACAAATTTGTAAAAAAAGTAGCCAATGATCCCAGAGAAGCCTTGCTGCCCCATATTTCTCCAGAAGATAAAGTCAAATTTAGATCTCCTTCTAAAATAAGATATTTCAGAGACAACAAACCCGCAGCCTCCAATATTTTCCAGAATATTTTACGCTCCAAACAAGGCCCGTAAACATTAAGAAGATTTAAATGTATTTTAGACTCTAAGTAGTAACCTGTCAATAAGATTCCACCACACGTCAAGAAAGGTGTCAAATAAAAAAAGGATGGATCCCACGCAACCAATAACCCTCCATAATTACCCACTGAATTTATCTCACAACAACACCACTTCGGCCACAGGACTTGAAAGAAATTACGAGCCTTTTCGGAATGAACTAAACTTTCTTGAATGAAAACTATATTTGGATGCGTTTTTCCAGCACACTACGAACTGAGGCCAGTTTTAGGGCACCTCCAGTTCCTCTTAAATTTAATGACAGTGAAAGCATTACTTAGTTCTGCAAGGGCCTTCAACGCTCTAAGGGCCCCACCATCAGTGGGAATATTTGACATAGAGTCAACATTTGTTGCTAGTGTGGCTTTTTTTCTTGCACTCTGGGTTTTTACAGGGGAGTGTTCAATTCCCAAACCCCGGGACCACGCAAATTATTTCCCACCCTCACTCACCGTAGAACATGAGTTGTTGGTCTCCCCACTAACAACAATTGGATCAATAGCTGGTTTCCCAAGAAAAAATGATAGTGGTACAGAAGAGTCACTTCCACGAATTAAAGGAATGGGTGAATCCAAAACAAATGAGAGGGTTGACTCATCCTCTTATGGCTCTCTATACCCAGGTGGAAAACCCTATTCGCCCGACACCAAATGACAACTCTCCGGACTACTCAATGGTTATGCAGGGAAGGAAGGTTATGGAAGAGATGAAGTGAGAACAATTGGGGTTCTTGGTAAAACCAAAGGGACATAATGAGTCACTAGCTCCAACTACGGGTTAACACTCGACGTGGAATGTATGGAGGCTCGACCCCCATAAGTAGGATAAGTGGTATTCAAATCTTCTGAATCAACTAAAGAAGTCGTGACAAACTTTGAAGTGACTTTCTTCAACCAAATAGAGGAGCTTATAATGTCTCGTTCCAAAATCAAAAGAGAATTGAAAAATACAGGGCAATGAACTTGTAACTTACCGATAATGGATGTCGCATTCTCCAAGTAGCTAGGGTCAATTCAGTCCCCTAAACCTTCTTCAAACCCATCGAAACCAGTATCCATAGAAGAGTCTCAATTACTTTAATAATTCTCAGGTTCTTCATGAGAATTTACTTCTTCACTCAAACCTTTACAATATCGCAACAAGTGTGATGTACTTTGACAAAATCTACATTTGAAGGGTATCCCAAGGTAGTCTAGTCTTTGGAGGTAATGAATTTCGGGCCACTCAACCTCTAATTTCTCTGACATACCCAAATGAATGTCCAATTCTACCAACACTCTTGCGACTTTCCTAGTTGGCGCCTCCAAATTCTTTTTATCTATCATGATAAACCTTCCCAGATAATTTCCAATGGACGCCAGTGATCCCTCGTTCCACAAATACAACGGTAATCCCAACAGCAGAACCCACAAGTGCCTTAGGGAAAAATGCTCAGTCTCCGGATTAAAATCTAGCCTCCATTTCTTAAGCATGAGACTGTTATTTCCATTTACCCAGCTCCTTCCTAACAAAGTCGCAACATCTTTCGGAGTCTCAAAGATAATCCCTATCCAACCTTTTGTTAAGAAAAAAACCTCCAGAATATATCCTAATACTGGCAACCAAACTCTCTCCATTCAGACCGAGCAACTCTCCACGCATAAATTATTGTTTGTGAAACTCCCCACTAATCCACAAAGAGCCAGTCTGCAAGTTTCCTCCAAACCTATGTCTGAACCAAAAACCATTCTTCTAACTATTTTTTTAGCTGACCACTATCTACAGTTCTTCCGAGTTGTATTAGGACCTGGATTTTTATGCTGGTAACTTGAGAAAACATTCACCTTACTGTCAAAAGTTGGTCCGAGCACCAGAAACTGAGACTGAGCACCTAAAGAAGGATCTGAAAGGGAAGGTAGGAAGGTGTCTAAGGACGGATCTAAGGCCTGCTCCGGGCTATGACATAAAGCCTTTTTATCAACTTGGAAACCTGGATAACAAGCTCCTTTGGGCGATTTCCCCTTAGCCACCCCCTATGAAAAATGAGAAAGGTTAACTTCACTCTCCTGCCAAAATGCATCAACCGACTCACTTAACAGTGCATTAACTTCCGCATTTAGTGTCTCCAAATGATGGTTATCCATATGTCTACCATATGGAGAGCACTCAAATTGACATAATATATCAAGGGCCAAGATCTCTTAAGGAAAATGAGTGGAGAAGAGGAATAAATGAACCACTGAAAAACTAAGTAAAACAAACCACATGTGAAGCACTATCCTGAAAATCGACGAGATCAACGGAGAAGGTCACCGACAGAGGTTCGGTTACCAAGAATAGTAAAGTAAGGCTTGAAAGGATGGAAGAGTGTAATAGTTCCCCTCAATCAATGGAACCACACTAAAAATAGTGGAAAATGAAACAATGCTAGAACATTGATAAGCTAACTTAAAACTAAAAACAATCAAAAAATAAAGGATACGACAAAGTAATCTGAACAAACCAAGCAAACCAACTAGAGAAAAACTATGAATCTAGCCACACCCATGGCTTCCTCTGGACATTTCCCACTCAAAAAAATTTGAAAATCCCTGAATCCTCGTTTCCCTCCATTTCAATCTTTCAAAACATATCTGCACTACCATATTAGTTCATATTAGTTTCGAGTAATTATTTTACCTCACAAGTAAATAATTACTTCTACCTATTGACGGGAAAAATTGACCGTCCGTCAACTGGAAGAGCGAGTCTGGTCTGGGGCTGTCTAAATAACCCAAGCCGTTTGGTGTAACTCATTCTGACTGGTTTAATGGCTCCATTGGCAGAGATATATACATTCACTTTACAGACTAGAGATATATCTACACAGAAAAGCAGGCCTTTGAGATTTATATCCTCGAAGATACAAGGATTAATCAGGCTTCTGGGCTACTGCTCAGGCAGAGACTATCTCAGACCAATTTTATAGAGTGACTCCAGAGCGCTAGGACCTTATAGACTTTACACTAGAGATCAATGTTTTTCATTTACTATCACCAGATCCCGAAGGCAAGTGAAGTAAAGAGGATACACACTGCTCGACTCTATTCCCTTCCTCTCTCTCAACCAAACTCTGAATGTCTTAAATGAGAGCCTAGGGGTCTTATTTATACATTTTCTAGCAGGTTGCCAGTGAAGGCAAACTGGCAACTGGCAGTAACAAAGATTCCATGAAGAGATAGATGGGGCAGCTGTGGATTACAGCTGTTATCTCGTCCCTTGGAGCCTCAACCATATGGGGACCCATCATACCTTTTACGGAATGACTTGACCAAAATTAATTATTCTTATCATTACACTGTGGAGTTTCTCGTAAACCCACTGAACCGTCGGGACACCACTGTCGGCCCGAAAGACATGAAGGAATTTCATTATTACAAACTTTATTTAGATATTGGACATCTGGGTCCATCATGCTTCCATCATATTATCTATATTATATCGTGCAATAGAATCAAAGGAATAATCACTGTCATAATCATGACTGCTGGGTGGAGAACTGTGATCATTTGAGAAAGGTGGTAATCCTCCAAAGCATCTGTAGAAAGGTGATCCTTTCATGGATGGAATTAATTCATCATCAGGTACACAGATCTCGCCAAAATAGTCACTATGAAATTTATATTGAGGAATGTTAACAATAGTATCATGATGAAGTTCACTTCCTCTGAAGGAAAGGCTGAATGTGAACCATACTTCATAATGGGTTGCTTCTTGTACTTCTGCCATAAACCACTGCTTGAAGGCTTCTTTGCTTGTATTCTGGAAGAATTCAGTATCTCTGGGGCAGTATCTCCAATACAATAAATATAGCCATCCTGACCAGAAATAATAATATTGTTTGAATGAGGAGCATTCAAATGTTATCCAGCAAACTCCGTCAAATTTAGTTTGTTGCATGATTTTACAATAGTCTGGATAGGCTAGATCTGGTGAGTATATGTTGATATATACTTGTCCTTGGTTCGGACCTCCAGTCAGTATTCCTCTGAACAAATTTCTGCTATCTCTAAAGTATCTACCAAAAGTTTCCAGATGGTTATACATCTGTATCCAAAGTTCTAGGATACGAATACCTGAAGGAATAAGTTTTATATTGCTACATAGACAATCAAAACAAAAAAAATATTTACAATCATTACAGACCAAGAATACATTTAGTGGAATACATTTGTTCACAAAATCTTGACCTAAAAGGATATCTGTACCTGTATCAAAACTGTACAAAGTTACTGGCACTTTCTCATCTTGGATATAGATAGGAAAGTCTGGAGCTATATGACTGATCTTCAATTCAGTTTTATTGACTGCACGAAAAGACAAATCTGTAGTCAGCCAATAATATTCAGGTATTGCTCCAAATTTGGCACAAGAGTTCATGGCACCAGTATCCACTTGAGCATCAAGGGTATATTGTAGATATCTAGAAGGTTTTATAGCAACAGAGATGACTAACCTGTCATCTAAACTATTTACAATTTTCAGGCATCCAGCTTCTGTGTCTTTCAAAAATATCTCATTTTCTAAGTCTTCATCTTTTTTCTTTTTGAGATATCCTAGTTCTTCCTTTTGCAGTTTCAATGTATTCCATAATTCTTTGACCAATGCTTCTTTCTCTTTAATTTCTTCCTTCAGATGAAAGATTGTATTATCTAATGATTCATTTTCTGGAATAGAAGGATTATAAGGAATGATAGCCTTTCCTTTAGAAGGATGCTCTGAACTTATTTTGATAGACTTAGGCTTTTGGTGAGCTTGCACAAAATCTGCATCCTTTGGCATGTAATGATGAATATTCACCACGCTTGGCTGCTGGATAGAATCGATTTGGGCAGTAAGGTGCTCAATTTGAGAAGCATATCGATCGGATAGGTGAAACTGTCCAGGTGTAAGAGATGAAAGCTTATTTTGAAGGGAAGATCTCTGAGCAAGAAGGGAGTTGAGATCTACAAATGAAGACATCATTTTGATATCTAGAAAATTAACTTCATTAAATTGTGAAGGGAGAGAATCAGAATCCGATTCACTGGAAGGATCAGATGAAACATGAGAATAAGTGTTTTCAACGTCAGAAGAACCACTATCCTCAGAAAGGGATAGGTATTCACCATATGAACGGTGAGAGACTAAATCCCAATCAGCAAGATCATATCGTTTCGAAAAGAAATCCATAATCTTAATTTGGGTTCTCGTCTTCGACCGCAGAGGACACTGAGACGCCCAGTGGCCTGGATTTTTGTAGATGAAACATGAAGTATTTCTGGCTCGAGAATGTTGGGATATTTTCTTAAAGAAAACCTTTCTTTTAGGAATGGGGAATCTCCTAGGAGATTTCTTGTTAAAGTTTCTAGTTTTCTTGGAGGAACAATTACAGTCAGAAGAATGTTGTGTCCATTTCTTTGATGGGTGCTTCTGAGTTTTCTGAGAACAACCAAAACTAGATGTTTCCTTAAATGTTTCACAAATAGAAGAATCAAATCCCAAATGATTTTTTAAGGATTTCTGAGTCTTCTTTCTCATGCATTCTTTTTGTAGAGCAGTGATTATCTGTTCTTGTAAACCAACAAGAGAGAGATCCTCAATATCAATTTCTAAATCTTCTAATCTTTCTCTGACAAGGTTTGGGACTTTTCCTGGTAATGAGGATAGGTATTTCCTCAAATAGGTTGTATTTGTAGGATCATGGAACTTATACAGAAGATTTTGCATGGTGCAGAAATATTTAGGTAACTGGGAGAGGTGGCATAATCTTTGATTCATATAAAGATCATCATAATGATTCATGTCAATCTTTATGTCGCCATAAAACTCATGGACTACAGCTTTGACTAATTCGTCAACAGGTTTTTCATGATCAAGTATCCTGAGTTTACTTCGAGCAGATACTCTTTCCCACCAGAAATTTAAGTTACCTACAGAACCCCAAGTAATGCGTAAGGCTATATCACTCCAGCTGACTTTATCCTTGTGGAGTAGTTTTTGGGTTCTAGCCCATGCTTGCCATTGTTGGATAATGTTTTCCATCGCTGTCTTAGATTTGCAATCGAAATCATAGACTGGTGCATTATCAACATGCTTGATGGAGGCTGCAGGCTGTCCATCAATATCCATAGGGGCTTTTTTATTGCCTTTGTACTTGGCATTACACCATTTTTCCCAAGCAGACTGATAATAAGTTCTAGAAGATTCACCCTGGGATGGTTTATTCTCTTTGGGAGACTCAGGAGATTTAGAATCTCCTTCCATCATTTTGATAGAACTCTTTTGTACAAAAGAATCAGAAGAGGTTATATGTACAGGGGTAATCTGGGTTAATGAGCTTGCTGAGCTGGTTAGTTTGAGATGGATTAACTAATGTTCTATATCAGAGATTTGGTTTTTGACCAAATCGATCTTATCAGTAGCCATCTACAACACTTCAACTATTCTAGCTAAAATAGGATTTGACATGTTAGTAGCTAATTGTTTCAGAGTAAGCTGTTTAGGACTATTAGAATCAAGTGTACCAAACAAAGAGAATGTTGCATCTTGAGTTCAGTCTGGTATAAGAATAGGAGAAGAAGGTCTTGATTCTTCCTCATAAGATACCTTTAAAGAAACAATTGCTTTTTCTATTACATCTAATTTCTCAAGAATAGCTTGTAGTTTAGACTTCATGTCATCATGTTCTTGTCCTATGTGATCTATTTCTAAATGCAATCCATTAAGGTGAGTCTTTGTCTTGATCACATCCTGAGCAATATCGTCTATATTTTGTGCAAGGCAAACAGACTGATAATTTGCATAATTTTGAAGTCTAATAGCATCTTGAGGGGGATCCGCATCTGTTTTCCTATATTTTATAAAATCTAGATCCGCTACCATATCGTTTTGGAATTTAGGGATATGATTCCCTGGTCCTAGATTTCTATATGGCAGTTTTGTCCTTTTATCTCTTCCACTTCTGGGTAATGGAGAATCAAGCATTTTAATAGTAGGGACAGCTAGATCTTGGCATTCAGAACATTCTGCATGCTGACCATGATGCTCTTGCTTGTTCTGATATGTTATGAAATTCTTAGGAACAGATGGAAAAGAGGGAGGTTCCTGGGTATAGAATTTTCTTTTTCAATAATAGCAATCTTTGGAACCTTGCTGATGACTTAGTAGATGATCATCTAGTTTATATCTACCAGCTACTGGTGTATATAGAGGAGTTCTCGGAGGAGAAGAAGTATTTACATGAGGTGTATGTCTTGCAGAATCAGATCTTGGTGAACTAGCAGAAGGATGGGAGAATTGTCTATCAAGTTCCTGGATTCTTGTACTCTGAGATCTACCTAACTTTAAAACAGGTTTTCCTGCAGAATTCTTGACAACAGATAATTCTTTAGGCATTGTAGGCTAGATCTGGGTAGAGATCGGAGTATAATCTGCAGACCATTCCTCAATTTCTGTTAACTGACAAAAGCTGACAGTTAACGGGGAGACATTACTGGGACCAACCACCACGCTTTCGGAAGAGGCACGTTTAAGCAATTTAGGATTAAGAGTGGGCATGGTCGTAGAAACAAACCGACGACAGATAGAAGAATGTAATTGGGCAATATTTGATCCTTCAGCCATATTAAAACCAACGAATTGGACATAAGCTTGTAAGAGAGAATTAATAAAAGGATCTTGAAGAGAGACCTGATACCAAGGTACGGCAGAAGACCAAACAGGGCCATTATGGAGAGGTGCTTGAAATCCAGAGATAAGTGCATCTTGAAAAGTATTATGACGAGAGTCAATAATGCATGTAAGGACATTTGTATCTAATCCGGGACGGACCAGAGGATTGATACCAAACTGGATTAACCCAATATGTATATATTCATAACCATTTTCTAAAGCCCATTGGATATCTTCAGGTTGGATTAAAGGGACCTGGAAAAAAAACTGTTTGAGAGAGATTGGGACATTTACAGAACAATATCTGATTAAAGTAGTAGCTTTGAACTGAAAGATTGATATATCATATATATCAGAAGTAGGAATCTCAGGCATTTGCCAATTAGGATCAGGTTCATACTCCTGGACTAACAATATTGCATTATACAACGGCTTATTGCTAGACTGACTCAACAAATTTTTATACCATTTAGATGGTTTATATTTAGCAAGTGCAAACACATCATGAGATGATGAATTTTTCTGAGAAACCATTTAGAGAATTACTGCTACTTCTGGCAAAATCCTTGGAATGTTGCAGGTAAGAAAACGATAGACTGGTAAACTCAACTTACAATGGGAAAAGGATGAATTGCAGCTACAACGCCTTTCTGTGGAAACAACGCTGACTTAAATGTCCTACAGAAACGAATGGAGACCACTGTAACTTGAACACTTCAATTTATCAGAACTTTGCACATCTCGCAACTAGATTTTCCAAACACAAGGCTCATTCAATATAACTGCTCAAAATACTCATATATTAAATGTGTCTCACTCACTTACATATAACATGCAGGAGGCATGTATACATTCACTTTACAGACTAGAGATATATCTGCACAGAAAAGAAGGCCTTTGAGATTTATATCCTCGAAGATACAAGGATTAATCAGGCTCCTGGGCTACTGCTCAGGCAGAGACTATCTCAGACTCAAATAACACTTATGGATCTGATACCAATTTTATAGAGTGACTCCAGAGCACTAGGACCTTATAGACTTTAAACTAGAGATCAGTGTTTTTCATTTACTATCACCAGATCCCGAAGGCAAGTGAATTAAAGAGGATACACACTGCTCGACTCAGAGATATTCAATTTTTGACTGTGTCCAGCACAGTTTGGTCTTGCTAAGGACTAAGCCATGTTTATACAATAATGTATCAACCCTATTTAGATGTTGTACATGAGATTTCATATCTACAGAACAAATTAGTAGATCATCTATATATACAATGACAAAAGAGAGATGTCTAAAAATATCATCCATCTGTTTCTGAAATTCAGATGGAGCATTTTTCAAACCAAATGGCATAACCTTCCACTGGTATTGTCCCTGAGGAACAATGAATGCAGTCTTGTACCTGTCCTTAGGTACTATGCCTATCTGCCAGAATCCGCTCTTCAGATCAAATTTACTGAAGACATTGCATTTCCCAATTTTAGAGAATAATAATTCCTTGGATGGCAGAGGGAATCTTAGAGGTAATAAAGCTTCATTTAAAACTCTATAATTAATCACCATTCTTGGCTTTCCCCTTTTCTGCTCACTATGCTTGTTTACATAAAAGGCAGGACATGCCCAAGGACTTCTACTGTTCTCAATTAATTTTCTCTGCATCAATTCCTTGATCTCTTGTTGACAATACTCAAGTTCTGTTGGAGACATGTGGTTAGCAGAGGCTTTTTGAGGTTTGGGAACATAATCTTCCTTATATGGCAGATTCACAAAATATTGCTCTCTTGTCCAGAAAGCATCAGGATAGTCAGATGTACAGTCTGTCTCTATTTTATCCTTGATGTCTTTTACTATGTCTGATCCATGTTTCTTGACATGATTAACTATTTTCTGGATCCGAGCAAGTTGACTAGCAGATTTTTCAACCTGTAGTGTTGTTTCTTTTACTGCAATCCTAGTTTCATAGGTAGATTTACTAGGAATCTTTAGAGGTTTTCCATTGATATGTAACTGTACAAACTTGTTTCCTACAGTTAGTGGAATACATTTGTTCACAAAATCTTGACCTAAAAAGATATATGTACATGTATCAAAACTGTACAAAGTTACTGGCACTTTCTCATCTTGGATATAGATAGGAAAGTCTGGAGCTATATGACTGATCTTTAATTCAGTTTTATTGACTGCACGAAAAGACAAATCTGTAGTCAGCCAATAATATTCAGTTATTGCTCCAAATTTGGCACAAGAGTTCATGGCACCAGTATCCACTTGAGCATCAAGGGTATATTGTAGATATCTAGAAGGTTTTATAGCAACAGAGATGACTAACCTGTCATCTAAACTATTTACAATTTTCAGGCATCCAGCTTCTGTGTCTTTCAAAAATATCTCATTTTCTAAGTCTTCATCTTTTTTCTTTTTGAGATATCCTAGTTCTTCCTTTTGCAGTTTCAATGTATTCCATAATTCTTTGACCAATGCTTCTTTCTCTTTAATTTCTTCCTCCAGATGAAAGATTGTATTATCTAATGATTCATTTTCTAGAATAGAAGGATTATAAGGAATGATAGCCTTTCCTTTAGAAGGATGCTCTGAACTTATTTTGATAGACTTAGGCTTTTGGTGAGCTTGCACAAAATCTACATCCTTTGGCGTGTAATGATGAATATTCACCACGCTTGGCTGCTGGATAGCATCGATTTGGGCAGTAAGGTGCTCAATTTGAGAAGCATATCGATTGGATAGGTGAAAGTGTCCAGGTGTAAGAGCTGAAAGCTTATTTTGAAGGGCATATCTCTGAGCAAGAAGGGAGTTGATATCTACAAATGAAGACATCATTTTGATATCTAGAAAATTAAGTTCATTAAATTGTGAAGGGAGAGAATCAGAATCAGATTCACTGGAAGGATCAAATGAAACATGAGAATAAGTGTTTTCAATGTCAGAAGAATCACTATCCTCAGAAAGGGATAGGTATTCACCATCTGAATGGTGAGAGACTAAATCCCAATTAGCAGGATCATATCCTGTCGAAAATAAATCCATAATCTTAATTTGGGTTCTCGTCTTCGACCACAGAGGACACTGAGACGCCCAGTGGCCAGGATTTTTGCAGATGAAACATGAAGTATTTTTGGCTCGATAATGTTGGGATCTTTTCTTAAAGAAAACCTTTCTTTTAGGAATGGGAAATCTCCTAGGAGATTTCTTGTTAAAGTTTCTAGTTTTCTTGGAGGAACAATTACAGTCAGAAGAATGTTGTGTCCATTTCTTTGATGGGTGCTTCTGAGTTTTCTGAGAACAACCAAAACTAGATGTTTCCTTAAATGTTTCACAAATAGAAGAATCAAATTCCAAATGTTTTTTTAAGGATTTCTGAGTCTTCTTTCTCATGCATTCTTTTTGTAGAGCAGTGATTATCTTTTCTTGTAAACCAGCAAGAGAGATATCCTCAATATCAATTTCTATATCTTCTAATCTTTCTCTGACAAGGTATGGGACTTTGCCTGGTAATGAGGATAGGTATTTCCTAAAATAGGTTGTATTTCTAGGATCAGGGACCTTATACAGAAGAGTTTTCATGGTGCAGAAATATTTATGTAACTGGGAGAGGTGGCATAATCTTTGATTCATATAAAGATCAGCATAATGATTCATGTCAATATTTATGTCGCCATAAAACTCATGGACTACAGCTTTGACTAATTCATCAACAGGTTTTTCATGATCAAGTATCCTGAGTTTACTTCGAGCAGATACTCTTTCCCACCAGAAATTTAAGTTACCTACAAAACCCCAAGTAATGCGTAAGGCTATATCACTCCAGCTGACTTTATCCTTGTGGAGTAGTTTTTGGGTTCTAGCCCATGCTTGCCATTGTTGGATAATGTTTTCCATCGTTGTCTTAGATTTGCAATCGAAATCAGAGACTGGTGCATTATCAACATGCTTGATGGAGGCTGTAGGTTGTCCATCAATATCCATAGGGGATTTTTTATTGCCTTTGTACTTGGCATTACACCATTTTCCCAAGCAGACTGATAAGCAGTTCTAGAAGATTCACCCTGGGATGGTTTATTCTCTTTGGGAAACTCAGGAGATTTAGAATCTCCTTCCGTCATTTTGATAGAACCCTTTTGTACAAAAGAATCAGAAGAGGTTATATGTACAGGGGTAATCTGGGTTAATGAGCTTGCTGAGCTGGTTAGTTTGAGATGGATTAACTAATGTTCTATATCAGAGATTTGG